>JAVTVY010051762.1:0-26024 GCA_036873755.1 Hanleya hanleyi
AATTTGGGAAAGATCCATGCAGTAGTTCCTGAGAAATCGCGATAACAAGGTTTCGTGGGGAAATCCAAGATGGCCGCCTTTTTGGCCATATTGGATTTTCGAATCAGACCAGAAAAGTTGTTTTGCACAACTAGACCCCAAGGGGAACCTGTGTACCAAATTTGAGAAAGATCCATGCAGTAGTTCCTGAGAAATCGCGATAACAAGAATTGTTTACGGACGGACGGACGATGGACCACAGACGAAAAGCGATTTGAACAGCCCACCATCTGATGATGGTGGGCTAAAAAGCCAGTCGTATCACTGGGGAATGAAACAAGCCAGTCGTATCACTGGGGAATGAAATACGAAGCTGCGCATCTGAAAACCCCTCGGCTCTGGGCGCCAGCCATTCATAATGTATTCAATTTGAAGCAAGACTTCAGGAACACCAAGCAGTCAAGTGACAAATATACAGATTATGAAAAATTTTGCCATTAGAAATGGCCTCGAACATTTTCGTCCAATCAGAGAAACCGGTATTCATTACATAATTCTGTTGATGCATCGATGATGTATACCAAATTTTACATGGAGCATTTGAAAATTATCAGAGATAGAGATCATTAATGATTTCGCATAAATTAAAGATGGCCGCCCATCTTTCCCACCACTCAGAGAAACTGATGTGGTTATTCATTGCAAGTGTCTTGATACATGGATGCTGTATACCAAGTTTCATATAGAACACTGAAATGGTATCAAAGATATATACATCATTAAAGATTTTGCATAAATTAAAGATGGCCACCAAGGTTTCCGCCCAATCAGAAATGCCAGAACTGTCTATTGATACATCGATGATGTATACCAAATTTTACATCGAGCACTCGAACGGTATCAGAGATAGAGATCATTAATGATTTCGCATAAATTAAAGATGGCCGCCCATCCTTCCCGACACTCAGAGGAACTGATGTGGTTATTCATTGCAAGTCTCTTGATACATCGATGCTGTATACCAAGTTTCATATAGAACACTGAAATGGTATCAAAGATATACATCATTAAAGGTTTTACATAAATTAAAGATGGCCACTAAGGTTTCCGCCCAATCAGAAATGCCAGAACTGTCATTTATCGTAAGTCTATTGATGCATCGATGATATATACCAAATTTTACATCGAGCACTCGAACGGTATCAGAGATAGAGATCATTCATGATTTTGCATAAATTAAAGATGGCCGCCCATCCTTCCTGCCACTCAGAGGAACTGATGTGGTTATACATTGCAGGTCTCTTGATACATCGATGCTGTATACCAAGTTTCGTATAGAACACTTGAATGGTATCAGAGATATATATCATTAAAGATTTTGCATAAATTAAAGATGGCCGCTAAGGTTTTCACCGAATCAGGGAAACTGGTTTGGTCATTCCTTTGAAGTTTCTTGATGCATCGATGATCTATATCAAGTTTCACACTGAACAGAGAAATGGTACCTAAGATACACAAGATTAATGATTTCGCATAAATTAAATATGGCCGCCAAAGTTTCCAATCAGGTCCAGATTCAATAGGGTTCTGGGTCATGAGCATATGGATGTGCAGTGCAAGTTTGGTGTTCCTAGGGTAAGTCGTTCTGAAGATATCTTGGTAACAAGCAAGCTGTGATGGTTTCGCATAAATTAAATATGGCCGCCAAAGTTTCCAACCAATCAGGTCCAGATTCAATAGGGTTCTGGGTCATGAGCATATGGATGTGCAGTGCAAGTTTGGGGTGCCTAGGGTAAGTCGTTCTAAAGATATCTTGGTAACAAGAAAGCTGTGATGGTTTCGCATAAATTAAAGATGGCCGCCAAAGTTTCTAACCAATCAGGTCCAGATTCAATAGAGTTCTGGGTCACAAGCATACGGATGTGCACTGCAAGTTTGGTGTGCCTAGGGTAAGTCGTTCTGAAGATATCTTGGTAACGAGAAAGGTGTGACGGACAGACGGACAGACGGACAGACGGACAGACGGCCAGACGGACAGACGGACAGACGTACATGACGACGACAATACCCTTCGGCCAAATTTTGGCCGAGGGGTAAAAAGCCAGTCGTATCACTGGGGAATGAAACAAGCAAGTCGTATCACTGGGGAATGAAACGAGAGATCCTGAAGGATCTTGGCGCCCACCATTGTCCGATAATTGTAAGCTAATGACTAGAGGATCTTTTTGTCCATTGTTACTAAGAACAAACGATTGATTTGTAATTTTGTTTACAGAATTTCGAATCTGAGCGAAAAGGATCAGAAAAGGCCACTGAAAAACACCAAGATATAATCTAAGTGTACGGAGGATTCTTCGCCTTTGTTTCGTAGTATTTTTATTATTTATTTTTTGCACGTGTCATCATTGGGTACTGGAAGCGAAGACCAATCTCTTTGACACTTTGGCATGAGCTATGAAACATACTTAAGATTTTATAATTAAGAACGAATGCTAATTCTGTTCTGTTTATATGCAGTAGTCTACAGTTGTCGAGTTGTGACGTTGAGTCACAAGAGTGACGTCCCTTCATGTAGCCGACCCGCCGGCAGACGAAAGGGTAGAGCAGTTCACTTGCTACTGCATGGACTAAAGAAAGCTGATTTAAAATTTGAAGAAATACATTTTAATTCCGAATTATTTGAACTCCTTGCTATGGAAGGTGAAGGTATGGATATTCTCTATAGTCAATATATAGAATATGCTCCACCGTTTGATCCGCCGACTCTTGTGATGTAACGTCACAACTCGAGAATACCGAATTCATTTGAAGCGTAACTTGGATTTTCGAATCGGACCAAAAAAGGTATCTTGCACTACTAGGCCCCATGTGTGACCTGTGTACCAAATTTCAGAAAGATCAATGAAATATTTCCTGAGAATTCATAGTAACAATTTTTCAAGGGGAAATTCAAGATGGCCGCCTTCTGGCCATATTGGATTTTGGATTCGGACCCAAAAAGGTATCTTGCACAACTAGACCATAAGGGGAACCTTTGTACCAAATTTGAGAAAGTTCCATGAAGTACTTCCTGAGAAATCACGATAACAAATTTGCATGGGAAAATCCAAGATGGCCGCATGTTGGCCATATTGAATTTTCAAATCGGACCAGAAAAGGTATCTTGCACAACTAGACGACAAGGTGAACCTGTGTACCAAATTTAACAAAGATCCTTGCAGTAGTTCTTGAGAAATCGCAATAACAAAGTTTCATGGGGAAATCCAAGATGGCCGCCTGATGGACATATCATTTTGGAATCGATCCAGAAAAGGTATCTTGCACAATTGAACCTGTGTATCAAATTTGAGAAAGATCCAGGCGGTACTTCCTGAGAAATCATGATAAAAAAATTTCATGGGGAAGTCTAAGATGGCTGCCTGGTGACCGTTTTCTATTCGGACCGAAAAAGGCATCTTGCATATCGATTGCGTACCTGTGTACCAAAATTGAGAAAGATCCATGCAGTAGTTCCTGAGAAATGACAATAAAGTTTCATGGGGAAATCAAAGATGGCTGCCTGGTCGCCATACTGGATTTTCAAATCGTACCAGGAAAGGTATCTTGCACAACTAGACCCCAAGGGGAACCTGTGTACCAAATTTTAGAAAGATCCATGCATTAGTTCCTCAGAAATCGCGATAACAAGGTTTCATGGGGAATTCCAAGATGGCTGCCTGGTGGCCATATTGTATTTTCGAATCAGACCAAAAAAGGTATCTGCACAACTAGGACCCAAGGGGAACCTGTGTACCAAATTTGGGAAAGATCCATGCAGTAGTTCCTGAGAAATCACGATAACAAGGTTTCATGGGGAAATCCAAGATGGCTGCCTGGGGCCATATTGGATTTTCGAATCGGACCAAAACAGGTTTCTTGCACAACTAGACCCCAAGGGGAACCTGTGTACCAAATTTGAGAAAGATCCATGCAGTAGTTCCTGAGAAATCGCGATAACAAGGTTTCATGGGGAAATTCAAGATGGCTGCCTGGTGGCCATATTGGATTTTGGAATCGAACCGAAAAAGGTTTCTTGCACAGATAGACCCCAAGGGGAACCAGTGTAGCAAATTTGAGAAAGATCCATCCAGTAGTTCATGAGAAATCGCGATAACATGGTTTCATGGGGAAATCCAAGATGGCTGCCTGGTGGCCATATTGGATTTTCGAATCAGACCAAAAAAGGTTTCTTGCACAACTAGATCTCAAGGGGAACCTGTGTACCAAATTTGAGAAAGATCCATGCAGTAGTTCCTGAGAAATCGCAATAACAAGGTTTCATGGGGAAATCCAAGATGGCCGCCTGGTGGCCATATTGGATTTTCGAATCAGAGCAAAAAAGGTATCTGCACAACTAGGCCCCAAGGGGAACCTGTGTACCAAATTTGAGAAAGATCCATATGGTAGTTCCTGAGAAATCACGATAACAAGGTTTCATGGGGAAATCCAAGATGGCTGCCTGGTGGCCATATTGGATTTTCGAATCGGACCAGAAAAGGTATCTTGCACAACTAGATCCCAAGGGGAACCTGTGCACCAAATCTGAGAAAGATCCATGCAGTGGTTCCTGAGAAATCGCGATAACAAGGTTTCATGGGGAAATCCAAGATGGCTGCCTGGTGGCCATATTGGATTTCGAATCGGACCAGAAAAGATATCTTGCACAACCAGACCCCAAGTGGAACCTGTGTACCAAATTTGAGAAAGATCCATGCAGTAGTTCCTGAGAAATCGCGATAACAAGGTTTCATGGGGAAATCCAAGATGGCTGCCTGGTGGCCATATTGGATTTTCGAATCGAGCCAAAAAAGGTTTCTTGCATAACTAGACCCCAAGGGGAACCTATGTACCAAATTTGAGAAAGATCCATGCAGTAGTTCCTGAGAAATCGCGATAACAAGGTTTCATGGGGAATCCAAGATGGCTGCCTGGCGGCCATATTGGATTTTCGAATCGGACCAAAAAGGTTTCTTGCACAACTAGACCCCAAGGGGAACCTGTGTACCAAATTTGAGAAAGATCCATGCAGTAGTTCCTGAGAAATCGCGATAACAAGAATTGTTTACGGACGGACGGACTGACGGACGGACGGACTGACGGACGGACTGACGGACGACGGACGACGGACCACGGACGAAAAGTGATTTGAACAGCCCACCATCTGGTGATGGTGGGCTAAAAAGCAAGTCGTATCACTGGGGAAAGAAACAAGCCAGTCATATCACTGGGGAATGAAACAAGCCATCGTATCACTGGGGAATGAAAAAAAGCCAGTCGTATCACTGGGGAATGAAACAAGCCAGTCGTATCACTGGGGAAAGAAACAAGCCAGTCATATCACTGGGGAATGAAACAAGCCATCGTATCACTGGGGAATGAAAAAAGCCAGTCGTATCACTGGGGAATGAAAAAAGCAAGTCGTATCACTGGGGAATGAAGCAAGCCAGTCGTATCACTGGGGAATGAAACAAGCCAGGCGTATCACTGGGGAATGAAACAAGCCATCATATCACTGGGGAATGAAACAAGCCAGTCGTATCACTGGGGAATGAAGCAAGCAAGTCGTATCACCGGGGAATGAAACAAGCAAGTCGCATCACTGGGGAATGAAACCAGCAAGTCGTATCACTGGGGAATGAAACAAGCAAGTCGTATCACTGGGGAATGAAAAAAGCAAGTCGTATCACTGGGGAATGAAACAAGCAAGTCGTATCACTGGGGAATGAAAAAAGCAAGTCATATCACTGGGGAATGAAACGAGCAAGTCGCATCACTGGTGAGTGAAACATGAAAGTCCTATCACTGGGGAATGAAACAAGCCAGTCGTATCACTGGGGAATGAAACAAGCAGGTCGTATCACTGGGGAATGAAACAAGCAAGTCGCATCACTGGGGAATGAAACAAGCAAGTCGCATCACTGGTGAGTGAAACAGGAAAGTCGTATCACTGGGGAATGAAACAAGCCAGTGGTATCACTGGGGAATGAAACAAGCAAGTCGTATCACCAGGGGTTGAAATGTTTTGAAAAACTTACTTGCCACATGTGGCAGGTGAAAATTAATTTTACTTGCCCTCACTCAAATTTTACTTGTACACAAAATAAATTCGATGGCGGCATTTATTCTTTCTTTTGAACTGTTGAGAAATGCTGTATGGCTTGCTTTGTGCATTGAACTAACTTCATGTGCACGCACGTTATCCAGTCGTAAAGACTCACAGCCTGTAACAAATTTGTTGTTGGTATTCCTGTCAGTGTGGAATTCAGTGCAGAAAGTACAATACATTCGATCAGTATTATACGAAAGCCATGGTCGATTGACCTTCCAGCTTTCCGCGAATTTGTATACCCGCTTTTTCTTGGGATCAATGTCAACCGAACCAGCAGGTGTTTGCTGCTCTGCCGCCGCTGTAATGTCCGGATTATGTGGACGTTTCTGTAACAAATATCGTTCCATGTTGCTTGCCAACCGAGCCGCCAGGGAAAGGAAATGCTTTTAGCGACACCAAGCGGATGACAAGGAAAGCCTCTTCGTCAGCTGCACAGTAAAACCAAGGGAGATAATTTGACGGAAGTGCACTTGTCCTGCTTCGTTTTCTGCACGCGAAGTCGCAAAACAACCCATGTTTACAAATTGAGAAATAGTGTTGAAAGATATGGAAAATAAACTATAGGGTCAAGATGAAGCTTCTGTCTAAACATATTAAAACCTGTCAGGCTAGGCGAAGGGTAAGTTTATTTATATATATTTTTTATAGTGAGTTTACTTGCCGCGTGTGGCAGGTAATTTTTATTTTGACTTGCCACACGGCAAAATCACTTGCCGATGGCAGGTAGGCAGGCGATATTTCGATCCCTGTATCACTGGGGAATGAAACAAGCAAGTCGCATCACTGGGGAATGAAACAAGCAAGTCGTATCACTGGTGAGTGAAACAAGAAAGTCGTATCACTGGGGAATGAAACAAGCAAGTCGTATCACTGGGGAATGAAACAAGCATGTCATATCACTGGGAAATGAAACAAGCAAGTCATATCATTGGTGAATGAAACAAGCAAATCGCATAACTGGGGACTGAAACAAGCAAGTCTTATCACTGGGGATTGAAACATGAGGCTGCACCTAAAAGGTGCTTTGACCCCTCAGCACAATATGTCCAGCGAATAACAGGTTGACATAAAAATCTGCTGAATTCTGTCAAATTTATTTACCCACATATGTATTAATGTTGATTCAAGAGAATACTCAACGATTAGTATTTGCTAGTACCGGCTTCAGTCATCAATCCTGTGAAGGGATATCGATCCAAGACTGTGTGGATCGATACCTCAAGAAAAGTTAGTAAAGATCTGGTGAATAGTTCTTCATAGATGAAGATCTATTCCAGGGAAGAGTCGAGTGTGTGTGTGTAGTACTCAACATCTCTGGGTTACTAGGGATATTCACTGTGAGTATCAGAGCTGTCAGTCAAATTGTAACTGAGATCTAGCCCGGACAAAAGTTAGTGACGGAAAATTTCAAGGGCCATAACTCTGTACAGAAATGACGTAACACGAAATAAACATGACAGTGCACATGTCTGGGATACTAGGGATATTCACTGTGAGTATCAGAGCTGTCGGTCAAATAGTAACTGAGATCTAGCCCGGACAAAAGTTAGTGACGCAAAATTTCAAAGGGCCATAACTCTGTAAAGAAATGACGTAACGCGAAATAAGTTCTTCATAGATGAAGATCTATTCCAGGGAAGAGTCGAGTGTGTGTGTGTAGTACTCAACATCTCTGGGTTACTAGGGATATTCACTGTGAGTATCAGAGCTGTCAGTCAAATTGTAACTGACATCTAACCCGGACAAAAGTTAGTAACGGAAAATTTCAAAGGGCCATAACTCTGTACAGAAATGACGTAACACGAAATAAACATGACAGTGCACATGTCTGGGATACTAGGGATATTCACTGTGAGTATCAGAGCTGTCGGTCAAATAGTAACTGAGATCTAGCCCGGACAAAAGTTAGTGACGCAAAATTTCAAAGGGCCATAACTCTGTAACGAAATGACGTAACGCGAAATAAACATGACAGTGCACATCTCTGGGATACTAGGGATATTCACTGTGAGTATCAGAACTGTCAGTCAAATAGTAACTGAGATCTAGCCCGGACAATATCTATTCCAGGGAAGAGTCGAGTGTGTGTGTGTAGTACTCAACATCTCTGGGTTACTAGGGATATTCACTGTGAGTATCAGAGCTGTCAGTCAAATTGTAACTGAGATCTAGCCCGGACAAAAGTTAGTGACGGAAAATTTCAAAGGGCCATAACTCTGTTAAGAAATGACGTAACAAGAAATAAACATGACAGTGCACATGTCTGGGATACTAGGGATATTCACTGTGAGTATCAGGGCTGTCAGCCAAATAGTAACTGAGATCTAGCCCGGACAAAAGTGAGTGACGAAAAATTTCAAAGGGCCATAACTCTGTAAAGAAATGACGTAACACGAAATAAACATGACAGTGCACATGTCTGGGATACTAGGGATATTCACTGTGAGTATCAGAGCTGTCAGTCAAATAGTAACTGAGATCTAGCCCGGACAAAAGTTAGTGACGCGAAATTTCAAAGGGCCATAACTCTGTAAAGAAATGACGTAACACGGAATAAACATGACAGTGCACATCTCTGGGATACTAGGGATATTCACTGTGAGTATCAGAACTGTCAGTCAAATAGTAACTGAGATCTAGCCCGGACAAAAAATTGTTGACAGACGGCCGGCCGGCCGGCCAGACGTACATGCCAACGACAAGACCCTACAGGGCTGAGGGGTAAAAAGCAACTATCATTGGGGAATGAAACAATAAAGTTACATTACTGGGGAATGAAACAAGCCAGTCATATCACTGGTGAGTGAAACAAGCAAGTCATATCAATGGTGAATGAAACAAGAAAGTCATATCACAGGTGAATGAAACAAGCAAGTCATATCACAGGTGAATGAAACAAGCAAGTCGTATCACTGATGAATGAAACAAGCAAAGTCATATCACTGGAAATGAAACAAGTTGTACCACTAGGGAATGAAAGAAGCAAGTTGTATCACTGAGGAATGAAACAATCAAGTCATATCACTAGGGAATGAAACACAGGAAGGAAGCAATCAGAGATTGCTCAATTGTATGCCCCCCTTCCGCTTTAATCCGACACTGCCCCGCCATTGTTCTGTTCTGTGTTGGTCAGTGAAGGCCTTCATGATTATGAAAATTCTATATCATGCAAATTTCATACTTGTCCATGCAATATTAACCGAGATCCAGCCTGGACAAGTCCCAATTCACGAAGATTTCAAGAAAAAAGGGCCATAACTCTTGAAAATATAAGCGAAACTCGGACAAACTTCACGCTGCACAACTACAGGGCACTGACCACACATCCTGCAAATTTCTTAATTGTCCATACAACATTAACCGAGATTCAGCCTGGACAAGTCTCAATTCACAAAGATTTGAAGAAAAAAAGGGCCGTAACTCTTGAAAATATATGCGAAAGGCAGAGAAACTTCACACTGCACAACTACAGGGCACTGACCACATATCCTGAAAATTTCATACTTGTCCATACAATATTAACCGAGATCCAGCCCGGACAAGTCCCACTTCACAAAGATTTGAAGAAAAAAAGGGCCATAACTCTTGAAAATATATGCAAAACGCGGAGAAACTTCATGCTGCACAACTACAGGGCACTGACCACATATGCTGCAAATTTCATACTTGTCCATACAATATTAACCAAGATCCAGCCCGGACAAGTCCCATTCACAGAGATTTCAGAAAAAGGGCCATAACTCTTGAAAATTATACCGAAACTCGGAGAAAACTGTACGCTGCACAACTACGAGGTACTGGGCACATTCCATGCAAGTTTCAATCCTGTCCATCAAATATTAACCGAGATATCGCGCGGACAAGAAACTCGGACGGACAGATGGATGGACGGACAAAGCGATCGCTATATGCCCCCCCTCTAATTAGAGGGGGGGCATAACAAGCAAGTCATATCATTGGGGAATAAACAAGCAAGTCATATCACAGGTGAATGAACCAAGCAAGTTTTATCACTAGGGAATGAAACAAGCAGGGCTTTAGATCAGCCTAATTTGGGCACACCCTCTACTAGGCATGGCAAATATTTGTTAGGCAGGAAAATGCTCCCAAATTAGTGAAAACAAGTCCCTGAATTCTGGCTAAATACGTAGACTTTGATTCAAATAAGACAACTGATGCGGAATCTCCATTAACATAAGCGAACATTGATTCTCAATGTAAGAAAATTAAGAAAGAAACTTCAAAAAGAAAAAAAAAAGCTTTAATTCTTTCTCTTTGATTTGAGCGCATCCTAATTTCGGCACAACACTTAACAATGTATCAAGGGGGTAATCTAAAGCCCTGGCAAGCATATTTTATCATTGGGGAGTGAAACCTGCAGTATTTTACATGTTCTAGGAAATCAGGAATCTGCCACTGAATTGGCCTATATTTCGATACAGAGTATTATCAAACAATAAACGTACCAATTGAAGTGGTAGGACTGGACAGTGGAGTACCTGTGGAAGGGGAGCTCACAGTGCTCACAGAATCCCTGTCCCCAACCCCTTGTTCTCCCCCAGGGAGTGTCACCGGAAACTGGGACCTACTGTGCAACGGGATTCTCAACTCTGGGACTACAAAACAAGGGTAACATTATAAGCATTGACCTCAAACTTTTCAATCCTAAAACCAAACTACAAGTGTTTATGAAATGCCAAATTAACCCATCATAAAATATGAAGAAAACATTCCAGACTAGTATAGAAGATGAGGTGTCTGGTAATTTCTAAGCCGGCAGACTCCATGTAAACCAAGGCCAATGACTCCCAAAGATGCAAAAGTTCAGAAACAATATTTTGTTGGATTTCTCAGTGTCAACCAAGAGGATACACCCTGTAGGACATGAAAAAAAAAAATTAGGAGCATTAGGACCACTGTTTTTCTACTTTTACATAAAGTTGAACGGGCCCCAAAGAATTTCTGTAACGAATGTCACATTTGATGAGTGCGTCTTGAAAGACGACTGTTCATCAAATGCGCTCTATCAAATGCAATGGTCATGTCCTGCTCACTTGTGCATTGCTATTAACAGCAACAATGCCATGTCCTCTCATCTCTCATGTCACAATGACATACTTCATATAATATCAATGATTACATCCAGCACAACTTAATGTAATGAGCGTCAGTTCGATTGACAAATTCCAAAACGAAACTATGGAAAATCGCCCTTTATTTATGAGCACTTCCCACCGCAGTTTCTAGTCAGATTCTAACATGGCGCCGACGGGCAGCGAAAACGAGGCTCGTGTCGGGAACCATAGCATCGCAATCAAGATGGTGATCCTAATGAACGTCGACTGAGATGTTACAAGATTAACATTTGTAAACTATGTGACAAGTTAGGCAGTTTACTTGCTACATTTTATAATTAAAGAAGCTGTTCCAGAACCATCCGGTTCGCTTGTGGTTCACACAATACTGTGAGCAAAATATGTCTTTACAGTGCTGGTCGTGAGAGGCGAGCGGTCGCTCGCGCGCGCCTCATACTCACCTAAATTCCAATTATGGCGAGTATTGAAGCACTCGCCATAATTTGTGAAAAAAATTTTTAGTCAAAGTCCAAATGTGAACCATTTTCACCACCAATGTCCAATTACAGATTAGGGAGACATAAAACTATCAATCTCCAGTGATTTAGTCACAAGCGTGTCAGTTGTCCCGTTTCATTTCGAAAGTAAAAGTGGTACCGGTTATGTTGTTGTTGTTGTAAATCTACACTTGCCTCATGGTGGAGTTCTGTGCTGTTGCTCTGGGAGCAATGAGCTCTTGTATATTACTTCATATCCTTTGCTTTATACTGGTGTCAGTTTTATTGAGTTTTGGTCAACAACTTTTCAAATGCCAGTCTCAAAAAACATCGTTTGCAGTGATCCATCACAGAGAGCACATGGCTATACAAAATTCACCAAATTGCAGATTTGATAAAGATCCGGAAGCGGACTTCAAGAAAAATCAGCGAGCAGACTTTGCAAGTAGTTTCTTCAGTCAGTGTTCTTACTTTAATTTGTTATTTATAAATCTAAAATGTCAATTATCATCAGCTACCAAAGAAACCATAACTTATGAAAAACCTTTTAAACACAGAGCTACAAAAGTAATGTATTCTCATTTTACCGATAATAAAAAATGTTTTTCTGGCTCCTTGAGTCTAATTTGGCAGTATAATTTGTTGTCACTCGCCTAAACATTTTCCAAGGAGAGTGACGGTCACTCGCCCATACTCGCCTTACAGCTTTTTGAGGCGAGTGATGGTTAGCTCTCCTGCATTTTCCTCATGGCCAGCACTGCTTTATACATAGATGTTTGGAGGTAATGAACGAATGTCGTAATGTTGACTGGTACATTACGTTCGTTACCACATGTTCACCTTTAAAAAAAATTATATATGCTTCGGTGGAGCAAACAATAGTTTGCAAGAAAAGCAACCAAAGACATGTTTTCCTCATTTGTGCATTCACAGTATTGGAAACAAAATGACGTCACAGGAGTTGCATCCATCAAATTGCCAGTTTTGTCATTTAACAATAAAATCCAGAACATTCTGAAACCTGGCACTATCCAAGGTACACGGTATCATGCTTTTTCAATTATATGACTGAGATTTCCAATTAAATTTGCTAAGGGAATTTGAGTGGGTTTGAAAATTTGACATAAAAGTGACCTAGGTTTCTGTGGAATCAGCCAGCCATGAATCAGGGTTTATCTTCATGAAATTGAATAACAGTTGAACAACTGATCGCCTGTCCAAATGTATCAGATTGAAGGATGGATTCCATGCATAGTATTATCCAGCCACACGTATTCCCCGTCTTTGAGACGGGCAGTCAGTCAGTGAGACGCTGAGACGGGCGGTGACAAACTGAGAAGGGCACTCATAATTATTGTATTAAAACCCCTATGCACGAGACGGGAAGGATATCCGACATCATAAGAAGCTTCAAACATTGAGACGCTCAATTATTCTTTATTGGTAATGTTTAATGCATATCCCGGAGACGGTGTGTTTTCCAAGAGCAAAATAATTAAACAAAACTCGTGAAAAAACGAACCCAAACGTGGCTGTTGTAGTTGTTGGACTTCAACCACACGGAAATCCCCTGTTTCTAAGAAATCCAAGGTGTGAACTTGAAAACGAAGGCAACCCTGTTCCTAAAGGTTTTCTCATTTCGTCTGTCACGCGCATAGATTTTCCAACCCACTGTACCGTATGCAGTTTAAAGAATAATAAGCCACTGAGAATGTGGTCTCTCAACTCTCTGCACAAGGGTACTACGATATCATCCCCCAAAACAAATCGATCTATCTGCGCGGAGATTGGTTTTACTCCATGAGAGAATTTCAAAGCGGCAAGATGTCAAAACGAACTAACAAGGCCTATTATTGATAGATTTCTTCAGCAAGCAATACGTAGAGTCATGTATGTCGGAGTGACAGCAAGGATTCTAGGGATGACGATGAACTAACTGCCAGCCGACCGACAAATGCAATGTGTGACCCGCGGCCTCCTGGTTAGTGAAAGAGAAACTGGTGAACATCGTCACCAGTTCTGTTGCAAAAAACGCAAAATAATATAGCTGAGAAAGCAAGCATGGACCAACATTTTTCCTGGCTCTCAATGATGCCGTTAAATACAATGCAAATGCACCGTGTATCATCAAGGAGGCCGGCTAGGGGCTCGGAGTGACGAGACAAGAAATTTCAGGTTATTGTTTTGACCAAAACGCAAGTTCAACAACAACGTTTCTTTTTCAAGGGCCTATTTCATTCTTTTGCTTACATAACTTCATTAGCGTCTATATTGAATAAAATAAAATAAATGAAGAAAAATCATTGATATAGAATGTACATGTTAAAAATTAACAGACCAAACTAAAAAATAATGAAAACTGAACAAATAAAGTTATAAACCCTAAAGTTAAATTTAATTTAAAATTAAAAAAAAAAAAAGAGAGATCACTGGATTCTGGTTTGCTTGAGTGATACAAGAGTGATCACTCTCTCCAATATTATTCTTCATTGCATTGGCAATTTTGGGAAGAGTGACCCTTGAAAATTTAGATTCCATTTTTATACTGCATAAAATGACCCTGAAAGTATGTAGAAAGAGGCTCAGAGATGTGCTCTCTACATGGCCAGAATTGCCCTAGAATGCATCTCAGAGCATCTGGACCCCTGGGGGCTTCTGGGGCCTGGCCGGCCCCTGGACCCCGGCCTTTTCTCATTGTGGCTAACACCCTGATTCCATGTTGGAAGAAGAATCTGAAAGTGTTTGGACAAAAAGCAAACTTATTCATATGAAATAAATGGAAATGCATTGAAAGACATACATATTCCTTGTTTCTGGTTTTCTTCCTCTTCTATTTTCCTTGCTCTTCTCTTGTCATCCCTTGTCTTTCTCTGTCTAAGACGATGTCTACGCTCAATGTCATCTGAACATGGGATAATGGGGAGAATATTCGAGAACATGAATACATACTAAATGTGATTGGGTGGCAATCAGTGCAACTGATGAAACATGTCACTTGACAAGATGATGGAAACAAGCTAGCTACTCTTGATTGTAGTATCTCTGCGAGCCACAAATCACTAAACTATTTTTTCCCTGAGGCAACGAGACTTAAAGGGTGAGCAATTTTATCTAATGCAATAGACTTTCCCATCTTTGGGTATTTCTTTCTCCCAGATACAGTTTCAAAAGTATTCTCTATAGCATAACCCTGTCTACTGGGATACCATCAATAACTTATTTGTGTGAATAATCATCAGTTTAGTTCATAATAGTCAAAAGTACATACCTGCAAAGAAACTCAAGGTATCTTTCGAAACTACAGGTGGTTTCAACCACAACTCTACCACCTGAAACTCGCATGTTAACGGCAGGTGTGACAGGTACCGGAGACGTCTACGTAGGTCCTGTCAAAGAGCATAATAAGCTAAACCATCAAACATTCCAAAGACAATCAAAGACTTGCCGTTCACCTGAAAGTGGCAAAAAAAATAGTTATTGGCCCTTTTTCAGAAGCAAGATTCTGATACAGCAATGCCTTCAACAGGACCCTCACGAAAACGATCATCATAAGTGTATTTTTAGAGAATACCAGAAGCTAACAGGGATGTGAAAAAAATCAATGAACTGTTCTAAAACGCAAGAATAGCGAAGAAATCATGCAAATAAATGATTGGAATAATTTTTTTCCACATTTTCATTCCGAGCCTATGCATGTGCAAGGCAAAACTTTACTCGAGCTTCGCGATGCACTCTGGGAAGGATACAAAAAACGAGCGAGTGTCAGAGCAGTATAAAGATCCAATCCTGAAGATTTATCACTGAAATATTTTAGCACTGAAATATTCCATAATATATTTCTTCTAATCAGTATTATGGCAGGGGTCGAAATATTCAAAATAATTTACCTGTCATACGAGACAGGTGACCAAAATGTTTACCTGTCACCTTTAAGAATTACCTGAACATGCAATCGTTGAAATTGTCACATACATGTAACTCGAGATTAATGACAAATTTAGATGTTGCAAGACACTAATAAATTAATGACACCTTGTTTACTTGCACTTATTAGCAGGTGTTTTGAATGAATTTTGTTGAAGATATATATTTTGAACACCAAAACAAAATTATTGGCTACCTGTCAATAGAGACAAGTACTGTATTTCTCTACCTGTCTCTTTCAAAAATTACCTGTCAGAGACAGGTAGACAGGTGTAAATTTCGACCCCTGTATGGCTATATTAGGAAAAACAACACTGAGGTTAAGTGATATTTGAGCACTCCTGGAAACAAAATGCAGATATGTACAGTCATGCCAATTCCCACCGTGAACATGGTGAAGAGCAATTGCCAAAGCGAATGTCGAGTCACGTGAAAAACTGTTGAATGTGGAAATTTTAAACATGGTGTTAAATGAGAATAAAAGTCAATATTGGCTTCAATATATGCCCACACAATAATTTGACCGCAAATTTGGTATGTTTCACATAGTCTTCCTTTTATGTACCCACTGACATAAAAACATAGCTTTTTTCAATGATTTCCTGTTTGACCTTAATCTTCACATTGTCTCCCAATAGATATCTGCCAGAATCTGTGTTGGGGGGAGACATCTAGTGTTTGTGCTGTCTGTCGGTCAGTCTGACTTTCTCCTTTCCTTTTCGGCAAGATATCTGGAGAACTACTGGATGGAATTTCACCAAACTTGGATGGAATCTTCACTGGGATAGCCCCCTTATCCGATTAGATTTTGGTATGCAAGCATGCCTTCGTCCGCGTCTGGTGTCCGCCTGTCCGTCCATCCATCTCAGGCATGTATATACAAGCCTTGTCTGTGTTCGTCCGTCTACTTGTACATGTATATACAGGCCTTGTCTGCAAGATATCTGGAGAACTACTGGACGGAATTTCACCAAACTTGGATGGAAGCTTCTTTGGAATGGCCTCCTCATTTGATCAGGTTTTGGTATGCATGCATGCATTCATCCACGTCTGGTGTCCGCCTGTCCATCCATCTTCTTGTACATGTATATACAAGCCTTGTCTGCAAGATATTCGGAGAACTACTGGACGGAATTTACCAAAATTATATGGAATCGTCTTTGGTGTCCATACATCTGTCTACTTGTACATGTATAGGCCTTGTCCTCAAGATATCTGGAGAATTACTTGACGGAATTTCCCCAAACGTGGATGGAAGCTTCATCGTGATGCATTATGGCCTCTCTATCCGATTAGGTTTTGGTTTGTGTACGTGCATCCGTAAGTGTCTAGTGTCTGTCTTCTTTTACATGTATATACAGGTCCACTCTACAAGATACAGTACCGGGCAGAAATAACTTAACTTTGAACGCGATTCCCTTGCGTGCAAATCGCGATTGCAATTGCGATCATGTAGCAACGTTACGAAGATGTCTTTCTTCAGTCGTAATCAAAACGCGCACACTTTTGTGACCACAAGTATTCGCTCCTGTTTTGATTCTTCTCTAGTCGTGTTCAAGTTATAACTTCCTTGTACTGTACGTGGGGAACTAGTGGATGAAATTTCACTAAACTTGGATGGAAGCTTCATTGCAATGGCCTTGTCATCTAATTAGGTTTTGGTGTGAATGCTTGTGTGGGTCCCTGCATGATGTTCTTCAATCTGGCTGTCCAATTTTCATTCACTCCATATCTTGGAAACTACTGAAGGCAGATGCATGAAACTTTTGTACAGTACAGCTTGTGTTTTATAGGGGTGCCTCTTGTATGTTTTGCATCTTTCCTATAATGTGATCAGTTTTTAAATGATTGACGTTTCACAAATAGATAGGTGAAGGTGTCAGAAATCCAACCATTAAATTTTCTGAAATTTCCTAAAATGACAGGACTATCATGCAAACAGTGGAGAATAAGCTTTGTACCATCATGGTATATAGCCACTACAGTAGTTTGACTGACTGTATTGACTTTGCAACGCTGACAATCTTGTCATTCCAATTCTGTTAGGTGGTGCATGCAAACCCACACCCATGCATGTCCCACTGAATGTGATTGGTGATTAACCTAGGATCACATTTTGCCAGGTATCAAGGCTGTGGCAGAACAGCCATACACTTTTAATCCACAGGATAAACATCTTCCAAGTACCTTGTCTATTGCGAGCACAAAATACAGCTCGGAACACAGCGCATGAATATGGACTGTGACTGGATGTGCATATATGTGAGAGCATACCTCGGTCATGAAGATGCTCTCTATCTCCACAACACTGGCTGTGATGGTTTCTGGGCAGTTCTCCAGGCTCCCATACTCGCGTACCAAACACCTCACATTGACAGCATGCATGTAGATGTGCTGACCATCGTGGGCTGAAATACAAATATCACACAGACGGCACATTCATTATTCACACTGATACTAGGAGTTTCCTGAAAAACACTAGGGTAGGTAGGCTTACTCTTGGATATCAGATCTTTTGTACGGGTTTCACAAAATTATATTAAAGATAGTGCCACGGCAGTGTAGCGCATCTGGCTGTAACTGGAGAAAGTAGCTGTAAGAAATTTTTACTGAAAACTGCAATAGATGAGTTTCTAACTTGTGTTGTCTCCCCTGAACACTAAATGATCCATACGGTAATTTCCTGAGATTTCACGATAAAGTTTCATGGGAAATTCAAGATGCGGCCATATTGGATTTTAGAAATGAACCCAAAAAGGTACTTTGCACAACTGGACCACAAGGGGAACCTGTGTACCCAATTTGACAAAGATTCCTGAGAATTCACAAAAACAAAATTTCATAGGGAAGTTCAAGATGGCCACCTGGCGGCCATATTGGATTTTCGAATCGGACCAGAAAAGGTATCTTGCACAACTAGACCCCAAGGTGAACCTGTGTATCAAATTTGAGAAAGATCAATGCAGTAGTTTCTGAGAATTCGCGATAGCAAAGTTTCATGTGGAAATCCCAGATGGCCGCCTGGTGGCCACATTGGATTTTCGAATAAAATCACAAAAGATATGTTGCACAACTAGACCCCAAGGGGAACATGTATACCAAATTTGAGAAAGATCCATGAAGTAATTCCTGAGAAATCATGATAAAGTTTCATAGGGATATCCAAGATGGTCGCCTGGTGGCCGTATTGGATTTTCGAATGAGAGCAGAACCTGTATACCAAATATGAGAAAGATCCATGAAGTAATTCCTGAGAATTCACAAAAACAAAATTTCATAGGGAAGTTCAAGATGGCCACCTGGCGGCCATATTGGATTTTCGAATCGGACCAGAAAAGGTATCTTGCACAACTAGATCCCAAGGGGAACCTGTGTACCAAATTTGAGAAAGATCCATGCAGTAGTTCATGAGAAATTGCGATAACAATGTTTCATGGGGAAATCCAAGATGGCCACCTGGTGGTCATATTGGATTTGTAATCGGACCGAAAAAGGTATCTTGTACAACTAGACCCAAGGGGAACCAGTGTACCAAATTTGAGAAAGATTCATGCAGTACTTTGAGAAATCATGATAACAATGTTTCATGGAGAAATCCAAGATGGCCGCCTGGTGGCCATATTGGATTTTTTAATCAGACCACATAAGGTATCTTGCACAACTAGACCCCAAGGGGAACCTGTGTACCAAATTTGAGAAAGATCCATCCAGTAGTTTCTGAGAAATCGCGATAACAAAGTTTCATGGGGAAATCCAAGATGGCCACCTGGTGGTCATATTTGATATTCAAATTGGACTAAAGTACACAAGATCCATGAAGTAGTTACCAAAAAATAATGATGCCAAGATTTCACTGGCAAATTCAAGATGGCCACCATGGCAGCCATATTTAAAATCGAATCGACACCGCATGAACAAATTCTGGTGTACTCATTGGGGGGAACATGCATGCCAAGTTTCAGCTTAATCGGCCAAGCGGTTTCAGAGAAGAAGATGTTTACGGACGACGCACGACGGACATTAGCCGATGGGGCCTTCGGCCTAGATGGGCTAAAAATTTACATCAATAAAAAATATTACAAATAAAGATGTTTCAACCAAAAATTCAGGTTGAGTTACAGGAAATACTATTAGTTGTGCACAACCAACACTGTCTTCAACAAGAGCCCAAGGGGCTTCAATATACGCCCGTATATCTGGAATTATATTGGTCCAAATTTCAAGTTTGTTTAATAGCCTTCATTCCAATTGGTAGCTAGCACACCAGAGAAAGGTCTACAATTTTGTGCTTCTGAGAATGTAACATATCACATCTTATACTTGATTCAGTTTTGGGTGACTGTGACCTTGACCTTTGATCGATTGATGTATGGCTCCTCTTTGCCATGCGAGTAAGGTATACTCAAAGTTTGGTACCAATCCATACCTTGAAACTAGAGTTATCGCATGGACAACAAATGTTAATGGATGAATGGATAGAACGCAACATCGCATTGCATGACCTCGTCTTCGACAGGCATACGAAAATGTGACTTGTAATAAATTCCTGATTTTGGGGTCACAGTGACATTGACCTTTGACCTTGACCTAAATTTTGGTACAGGACACATAGTCTTCCCTCAATGTATCAATGGACACAACAAAAATCATGATTTTTATAAATCTCATGATTTTGGGGGTCACAGTGACCTTGACGTTCGGCCTTGACCTACATGATTTTCCACGATTTTGATGTATCCACTGACACCAAAAAAAAAACTTTTCAAAGATTTCTTGATTCTGAAGTCACAGTGACCTTGACTATTGACCTTGACCTAAATTTTGGTACATGATAAACCGTCTCCCCATAATTTCTCAATGGACACAAAAATCATGATTTTTAACAATTTCACAATTTTGGGGTCACAGTGACCTTGACCTTTGACCTTGACCCACATTTTGGTATGTGACACATCGTGTCCCCCTAATGTATCTACTGACACAACAAATGTTATTTGTAATAATTTCCTGATTTTGGGGTCAGTGACCTTTGACCTTGACCTATTTTTTTTGGTATGCGACACTTCATTTCCCCCTATTGAATCCACTCATAAAAAATTAGTAATTTTTATTGATTTCCTGATTTTTAGGTCACACTGACCTTTGACCTTGATTCTGGGGTCACAGCGACCTTGACTATGGACCTGGATCTAAATTTCGGTACATTTCGACACATTGTGTCCCCCTAATGTATCTACTGGCACAAAAAAATGTTATTTTTAATAATTTCCTGATTTTGGGGTCACACTGACCTTTGATCTTGACCTGTTTTTTGGTATGCGACACTTCATTTCCTCCTATTGAATCCACTCACAAAAAATTAGAAATTTTTAATGATTTCCTGATTTTTCAGTCACACTGACCTTTGACCTCTGACCTCGACCTACATTTGGTATGCAACACATCGTTCCCCCTAGGGCATCCACTCACCAAAAATTAGAACTGTAGATAGAAAACTGTCAACGATCAATGATTTCCTGATTTTAGGCAAGTGACCTTTGACCTCTGACCTCGACCTTAATTTTGGTACGCGACACATCGTCTTCACCTAGCGTATCCACTCACAAAAATTTGCAACTGTGGATAGAAAACGTTCACAGATGTAGACCGGACACGAACACTTCAGTGATTTCCTGTTTTTTTAGGCCAGTGACCTTTGACCTCTGACCTCCTCATTTTGGTACGCGACACATCGTCTCCCCATAGGGTATCCACTCACCAAAAATTAGAACTGTAGACAGAAAACTGTCCCAGATATAGACCGGACACGGCGGACGGACAGACGGACACATGGACGGAAACCGCCATCACATAATACGTCCGCCTTTTGGCGGGCGTATAAAAAGTAATTGCTGCTAGATCTAATATGAAAGTGTCTTGGTTTTTTCAAAATGATACAAGGAGCATGATAATTAAAAGTTGAAATTTTCTCTTCTCCCGTTGGAGTGGAACATATGAAATTGCTACAGGTTAACAGCCACTGATCCAAAATTTGCATATGTCAGGTGTAAAAGCATCACAGTTGAACAAAAGTGAAAAAAATGACCAATACCTTGATAAAAATAGTAGAACGTTTGACCAGCAGAGCTT
Source organism: Hanleya hanleyi (assembly GCA_036873755.1). Taxonomy (NCBI): domain Eukaryota; kingdom Metazoa; phylum Mollusca; class Polyplacophora; order Lepidopleurida; family Hanleyidae; genus Hanleya; species Hanleya hanleyi. The sequence goes on from JAVTVY010051762.1 coordinate 21,753, forward strand.
TGCTGTTTGGAACTAATTCCCTCTGATTCTGCTGGCATCTCCAGAACTTCAACAGCTTCTTCTACTGGCATCACATTGCCTGCTCCTATCATCTCCTCAAATTCAGGGGCTCTGTCTGGAGGACTGACTACTGACCTTGCCACTTCTGGACTGAGCTCAAACATAACATCTACATCTGCATGGGAACGATTATCGTTTTCATCTGTTACTCCGGCCTCGTGGCTAGCACTTTCAGTGTTATCGTGAACAGCTACTTCCTCTGGCAAGAGCTCTTTTGTCTCCTGTTCCTCCTCTTCATCAGAGAATGCACTGCTATAACGTATTATATCCTGGAAAGATAACAGGCAATGTACGTTATTTTTCTTCTAACCAATTCAAAAACTGACTGTTTATTTACAAATTTTTTCAATACGAATTAGTAGGTAGTCAAGGTCAGAAGTATCAAGCCGTAATCATAAATTCTATTTTTAAAAGATTCTTGTCAATGGTGCCATGAAGACAGAAAAAGTATGTTTTCTTCACAACATTGCTTTCACTCCACTTGTTGTAGGAAGGTATAGATAAATTTGTCTTGGTATTATGAAGTCAAACTCTGGCAACTATCTCTTTGGGCTGTACTTCAGTCACCAACATGACTTTGCCATCATTTCACTTTTCACTTCACAAAGACTGCATTATCATGTCTACTGCTCCTGGAAACATAATGTAAATTAATTTGTTGAAGTTTTTAATGGCCACGATTGTCGCTTTCACCATCAAAACAGAGGAAACAGAAAGAACAAATATTTGGTACAGGTCACTCGCATGGCCCCAATAGTCAACTATGTCAATTTTGATTTTATTCCGACATCAGTTTTCGCACACAAGATTATTAGAACAGAAAGATCATGGAGTATTGTTTTCATGAACAGATTGGTTCAGAAACAAAATTTCCTACCTTGTCATTTATTTTGATGGGTGAGATGGATTCCTCCATCTGCTCCGTCTCCTCTATAATCTGCATTTGTTCTATTAAATCTGTTACCTTCATCTTAGTAGCAGCCCCTCCTTTCAGCTGAACAAGCCGTTCCTGTAAAGAAAATTGTAACACAAAGATTGTTAGCTTGTTCAGTAAGACCAGAATTCTAGAAGACTAGAAATATGACACAGGTCTATTGGGTCTCGCACGGTGCTTCCCAAACAGACAGCAACCAGGTCAATCTCGTGCCACACCTCTACGTAATGCATATGCTAGATTCAACGTTTGACCCAACTGCATCTTTCGGCTGTTTCAGAAAATGGTACATGGGGCGACGGGAAGACGGCTTTTTCTGACCCCAGCCACTCATATACCATTTATCCTATCTCTCCAATGTTAAATGACTGTCTACCACCCACCACACACATACCATAGAACTGAAGTCAACCCCTCACCCCCATCCCATGCATTCTGATGGAACAGCCCTTAGATCTTTAGCTTCAATTCCAATCGAGCGGCAGACATATGCCACCTAGTTCAACTTTGAATGAAAAAGAGCAAATACTCGCAGATGTCAAAGGTGATATAATCAACAGAATCTGAGATGCTACTGTGGAAATTAGCAAATAGACTTCTGATAAGACTAAACTACACTCCAGCAGACAAATTACACTCAAGCAAACAAACTACACTCAAGCAGACAATCTCATCTGACCTATCTATACTTAATCAGAATATTGTACTGATTGAAGCAGGTTTCTGACTCAAATAGGTTAAAAATAAATAAATGAAAACTCAAGACCGAAGCAATCGTATAGGTTTGAAGATATACACGTAAGGTATTAAGCGTCACTTCAGACAGTGATTAATGCAAGTTCAGAAAGTGATAATCTTAGGCCTTTTGTTTTTTATTTGTTGGTTCACGGATCTGAGTGATGAAAAAACCAGGTCGACAGGAGGGAAAAAAACAAAAAAAAAACACACTCTCACATATACACAAAATTACACTCGTAGTGTAATAACTTCAATACAGCCGAATACAGTTGTAACACTGGGTGTACATGTATAATAGCATGTAGAAGTCACAGAAAAAAAATATATGCACTTTGACTTTGTGGCATGTTCAATGAAAGGACATTGATGTCTTCAAAGTGGTTTGACAAGACAAGACTCCTCTGGTTTTGCTGTCTTTTTTCAACATCCTCTCAAAAGAAAACTTTTGATGACCAGAGTTTGTGAAGTTGTATTTAGTACTGACCACAGTTTCTGAACTTGTAAATAATTATTGGTCCAAATTGGGGGCATGTTGTTGTATCTGCAAGATATCTGTATTTACTCAGAGTTAAAAAGTACTCAGTACTTTTCCTATTGACTAATTGTACAAAAGTTTCGAACATTTTATTTATAAAAATGGACATCCTTTCGGCTGTGAAAAATACATACAAGATTTGGCATCAACAACATGCTACCACCCATGGCCCTTAAATCACGAAATATAGGCCCCCTATAATATTGGGGGTTACGAAAAGCGAATGTATGAAGATCGTGACCTTTCATTCAGGAGGGCATCTCTTCTCTTCGCCATATCCATCATAATGGAACAGCTCACCTGGGTCTGGCGTCCTTGTCAGATCGGATAACTTGAAGGAATTTACTCCGGAAGGAGTGCAACACTGACATCGGGGTAGACAGGTCACATTCAGAGACGGCACCATCTTCATGTTTTGACGACTTCACGGAGGAAAGCGTGTCAGCCGACGTAATACATTTGCAGACGATGTCCCCAACAGTATCGCTGCCGCTCGTTACATTGCTGAAAAGATCTAGTCTTGACATCCGCCCCTTTCTTTACGACGACACAGATGTAAAAACTGCCCGCCATCCATCCCGCCATTTTGTGACAGCGCGCCACAACAACTTTGCAGAATTATCTCCCTTGAAAGGTCCAAAATGGATGCGCGATGTCTACAGATACCTCGTGTCTAAAGTTTCACTCTTCGACAGTATATATTTTTGTATACCTCAGCCTTTCCACTGAGTCATCCTGTCGAGAATTGTGATTTTTTTTATCAGAGGATATAAAAATAAGGTCAGTAGCAAATTTGTACGTCGGCGGAAATAAAAAAGGACAAAATCTTGATTTTTTTTTTTTCCACTTTTCGGAAAAAGTGAGTCGGCGGATCCGTGAACCAACAAATAAAAAACGAAAGGCCTTACCTGTAACAGAGCCAGTGCTGACTCAATGAAACATGTTTCGGACGCCTGAAAGCAAACGAAATATACATTATAATTTTAAAAGGAAAATTCAACCTGCAACATAATAAATTTCGAAATCTGAACTTTCAGGACATTGGTAATCCCTCCAATAATTCAGTTACAGTTTCAGAAATTTCCACCATAAAATTGAGGGTAACAGAAGTTGACGAAATGGTTCAAAATCATTATATGATGCATTATTTCTTCGTTATTTCAATGATTTTGAAGGGTGATCAAATTTATTGAAATGATTGAATTTTGTCCTCAGAATTAGGGGGTGATTGAATATTGATAGGGGGATTGAATTATTAGAGGGATCACCATACACAGTAAAGTGGAATTTTAATCTTGTGTTCTGGGAAGTACAGTCATCTGTTGAATACCTAGTTGAAACCTCCATATCCCCCGCCAAGTTCAACACTGAATTACTGTAATTCATCAGTAAATGTTGTGTTCAATTTGCACTGCTTTAACTCTTTCCCTCTTAGACTTGTGGGAAATTTTCTCTCTCTGACCCATAATAGATTTGTAATTGCTTGGGTCTTTAACCCATGGACTCATTTCAATTTTCATATTTTTTCAGTGATGTAATGTATCCCATGTATGTTCCATGTCCTGTCGAGAAATATTTACCAGTGGTCTCTCACCGACCCATTCTACGTAATTTGTTCATGTTTCATACCAATATCAGCAACATTTATTCTAAAAATAATAAATAATCTTGGGAGAAAATGTGATGTCTCTTCTTTCCATCTGTTGAAAATCACAAAAAAAGCGAACAAATTTAGCACCGTTTCGCAGCATTTACTTCCTGCTTTTCCCGCGGTCATTTCTATGTTATCATATATCGTTGTGTAGCTAATTCTCCGTAGATTCGGCATTTGGCAGTGACATCACGAGATGGCAGACCTATATGGAATGATCTATGACTCTTATAATCCCATTTACTCCCACAAAGGAGAATGAAGGCTGGTAATAAATATTCATAACGTGAAGTAACACAGCATCACTGATTGGCCAAGTCTGAGCGACCTTTTCAGAGGCCCGGCGCAATTGGA
>JAVTVY010051763.1:0-27093 GCA_036873755.1 Hanleya hanleyi
TTGTAAAGATACCATAACAAACGCTATGATTAGTCAGGGCCTGATCTAGACTTTTAGTTTGGGCACCCTTACCATGCTTACCTGGCGCAGAGTGTGATAAGTTATAGTGAAATAGGCCGCGATGTGGGACTGTCGAAGCCCATGGAAGCTGTGGGAGTATTGAATGGTCTAAATACAGCCTGATAACTTAATATTTGGCAATAGTAATTGCATTAATATAGGTTTCAGCCTGTTCAGAGGGAATTTGCTAACAAATTTTTTTTTTTTTTTTCTCATTTGGGCGCCCAAATTCATGGCGCCCAAACCCGTTATAACGGGTTCAAAAACGGCCTGGATCAGGCCCTGTTAGTTCTTGAATGGATGACCCATATATATTCCTACATATTTGGAAACCTGTTACTAGCGTGTTGGTCCTTCCATTGAATTATTGTAATTTTTGCGATACAATACTCTTAAAAACGCTAATTTTCGGCAATTTTGTGGATTAAATTTGATTTTGCTGAAAAATCAGAAGCATGAAACTGTCGAATTTAGTTATATATTAACCAGGAATGTTTCCTCTACAAATAGATGCCAAAAAGTGTCAATTCGAAAGGAGGACAATGCAAATAATATTACAAAATCTGTCCCCACCCCCCATGTCAGGCATATAAATTCAGGATGACCCTTCCGGTTTATGTCGGACGTTAACCAGGGTCAAACGAATCTTTCTGAACCAGATATTGTATTATTGCAGGCACCAAAGTTCAGGTACTTCTCATAAACTTGTATAATTATTTCAGGTTTCTGAGTTCCACTAAGAGTGAATAAATAGCCACTGATGCAGGTAAAAAAATACAAAAATGGAGGATAATCCAGTTAAAACTAGTCTGTAATGTCTGTATCTGACAATTTAAGCATCCTCAGCCGGGTCTCTGATCATTCTGTTATACCATGAGACTGATTGGATCAGTGCTGATATCGGCCAGTTCATTTTGAGACAGATACATGTATGGACATTACAATTTGATCACACGTTCTCACCAGAAACCAGCATTTTCGACCATTTTAGCATTTCAGCAAGGCACCAGATGATGTAAATCCACAAAATACTAAAAAAAATCAATCCATTCAGTGTTACTTGAAAATATATCTTGGTCGTAAAGATTGAGACGGTAAACGGCTGCAAAACGGCACGAATAGCCGATTTTAATCAGTAAAAACACACAACAAATATACCCCCACCCCCAATAAAACGATCCCACCCGACCTCAACCCCCACATTGAATGGAATCTTCCGAATTCCCACCAAACAATAAATAAGTTGAGCTACGATACCCAATTTAGCGGTGTATGCCTTACCTAGACTCCATTTTCCAACACAGTTTGATCAAATACGTTCAGAAAATGTTGATGTAGTAGGCATCAGTCTCCTAAATAATTTACACGTTCGGCAGTATTAACAAAATTGTACCTCGCTGATTCCCTAATTGAGTTTAGACTTTCATCTTTCGACAGGAAGTAGTTTAATTCAAGCGCTACAACGTGACAAACTTCTTGTAAAACTTTTACCGTCAAAATTTCAAGCTGTGCGCGCCTCTACACATGAGGTGCTCATTTCGCTGTTTTCTCTGCCTGCTGAAAGCAGTGCTCAGGCCCCGCAAATAGTGCCCCGGCGAGGCATGTTATCGAGCAGTGAATCGAAATAAAATTTGTAGCTGAATAGAACAAATACAATACTTGCCAGTGGTACCAATGGCTTTCTATTAATCGTTGCAACGAAGGCGGAAAAAAATCGTGAAAATTCTGGTCTTTGGCAGAGATTACGTATAGGGGTTAACGGATCGGGACTTTTTTTTTATTTAGGAGCCTGAGGCCTTATAAGCTCCTCCAGCATGAACTTACTTCCTTCCGCTTCCGGCTAGCACATATTTTTGAAGGAGTTAACAGAATTTGTAGATTCTTGGGTCGAGCTTCAGTAATACAAATAATGTCAAGATCATATAGTTCAATACGGGTCAGTAATTCGTTTTTCTTGTTTAGAAGGCTGTCAGCATTAGTGTACATTACTTTCAGAGAGGATGTTTGCGTAACATTTCCAGCATGATGTCCTCTGGGAATGGTAACGGATCAATAACAGGTGACGGTAACGTATTTACAGATAACGTTTCTACATGTCAACAGCACTAGAGTTCTGTCGTTGGAGTAACATATCTACAGTATGTACATTAACAAGTAGTTCAATCATGAACGTCGCTCGCATGGGCTTACTCCGTTCAACTCAGCCCATTAGCGAACAACGGTGCAGATTCCCCACATATTTTATGTGGGCGCTGTGGACTCGATTTTCTCGGAGTTCGTCCGGCTTTTAGCTCTGCTGTGGCTAGATAAACATCTTACAAATATTCTACGACATTAACTTCAGAAAATCTTTGCGAAATAAAGACAAATCTTACCTTAGACGACCAACATCAGTGAAATTCAAACGACGACAGACTGCGCGTGCGGTTAAGGTTCGAAAATTACGCGCGGATACATGTTTTCAAAAAGTGGTATCGTGCACGGAAACGGACTGAATTGAATCCGCCCAAACGAATTAGATTCCAGCGGACAAGAAACCGCGATGGAAATATAGATAGAAATATAAGTTCTCTTCCCACTCTCTCACGAAAAAAAGTAGTGGCGTTAATGAGCAAACGCTGCATTGACATATTTAACAATATTATATCATTTAAACATTTATTCACATACTGAACTGTACACAGCTATTTTCATATATTAAGGAGGGCAATATTCTGGAATCAAAGCAAGTGATATTTTATGTGATCTCAATTCGTAGAATTTGCTTTTATTTCCATCGCGGTTTCTTGTTCCTGGAATGCATGCTTTTGAGCGGATTCAAATTCAGTCCGTTTCCGTGCACGATACCACTTTTTGAAAACATGTAACCGAGCGTAAATTTGGAACGTTTTTCACGCGCGCAGCCTACCGTCGTTTGGATTTCACTGATGTTGGTCGTCTAAGGTAAGATTTGTCTTTATTTCGCAAAGATTTTCTGAAGTTAATGTCGTAGAATATTTGTAAGATGTTTATCTAGCCACAGCAGAGCTAAAAGCCGGACGAACTCCGAGAAAATCGAGTCCACAGCGCCCCCATAAAATATGTGGGAAATCTGCACCGTTGTTCGCTAATGGGCTGAGTTGAACGGAGTAAGCCCATGCGAGCGACGTTCATGATTGAACTAATTAACAAGTTGATCAGGACTTATTCTGCCTGCACCACTACTTTCCCACCTCTGATCTGGACCTTCTCCCTGGCGTCCCTCCTGGCTCGTAGTTCCTGTCTCAGGTGATAATTCTTCTCCCTCTCCTTCCGGGTTAGATCGGGCACTATGTAAATATTCCTGTGAGAAGGAGTCAGACTGTTCCGTAATTGTTTGGCATTGCTCAATACTTTCCTCCTGAAAGCAGAATTATGAAAAGTAACTTTCAGTAGTCTCGACTTGTCTTCTTGTATAGGTCCGATACGTTCTATGGAGACAATCTCGGCTTTGATCGTGTCTGATTCTTCCCCAGAGGTCTCACTCACCAGGTTAATCACCAATTCCATATCTATTTGTTTGGTTTCTAGGGAATCTCTGCTGTTACTCCTCTCTTCTAGGCCCTGGATGATAAGATTGCTCTTCTTGAGCTCACGTTGTCTCGACTCTTCAACTGCATCATCTACAAGTTTCTCGATATGACTAGAGTCAACACTCGTCGACATCCCTTGTGTGTGAATTCGACCGTTAATTTGACTCAGCTGATCCTTCAGTTGAGTGATGTCCTGCTCCATAACCCTCTGCCTCGCCTCCATTATAGTGCTTTTCTCCAGAATGTTCTTAAGGCCAGGTAGAGCCCTCTTGCAGCCTGAGCAGAACCACATGAATGAGTCCAGATGGTCTTCCTTACTGTCGTTCAGATAATCGTACAGACCAGCCGATAATTTCGTACCCTTTAGGCAGTACCAGCCATGGCAAAAATCACAGGCCATAGCCTTGTCCTTTTGGCCAATTTTAATGCGGCACTCGCAACAATTAGAGTCGTCAGAATCATCCGTCACCGCTGCAGTTTTCCTCCGTGACCGGGTCCCCGCCATTTTGAATTCTCGTGACAACATATGGAAAACAATGGAGAGAATTAGTGGCTTGAGTTGAAAAAAATATTTAGTATTGGTTTCAAAATGTTAACTACTACCTCAGGGTTTCACATAATTTAGGCCAGGGGTGAATTGGGGCTGAGTTTGGGGCTGAACTCGGCCCCTTCACAAAAAATCTACTTCCAAGGGCACTTTTCCAAAAAATTATCTCTCTCTGAAATTTGCATAAATTGGCGATACACATCATAAGTAAACTTTGTGACAGTTATCTCAAAGTTGACTCAGCCAGCCAGACAAGAAGAAAAATATTATATACTGTATTAGTATCCTACCATCTTTACTGAACAAGTTACAACCCCTTTCAGTCCTCAATTTAAGGAGTGCTGATGGTAACCTCTCAACAGGTTACCTATGGCAATCTATTGCATAATTATTAATCTATTGTCATATTATCAGTTAAAATTATGGAGACCTGAAAATAGGTTATCACTATTTTTCATATGGCAACCTCCGGGCAACCCGAAAACAGGTTACCACCTTAAATTGAGGCCTGCGTTTCATTCACTTGATTAGTTCATAGAGCTTATTGTAATGTACTCTGTCATATAGGTGAATCAGAAAGTTACAAATGTTGGAAAATGGCTTTGATAGCATATATATCTGAGCATCTATTGGGACCTTCTTGTTAGGCCCCAGATCCCATACCTAGTGGATCAACATACATGTACTATGAATGGTTCACTTTATATTTCACAAAGAAAGATAAGACGACGTACCCCTACTCAAAATTCCTCGATGAAACCGTGTGCATGCAGATTTGGTATACTATTTTATTTGATATGTTTCCCTCCGTTTTCATATAATCAGCAATTTTGCTCAATTTTCCAGTTAAACTGTTTTCCATTAGGGCCTACATGTAGATTGAACAGGCCTGATGAAGCTGACTTGCCCTCCTCTGTGTTCTGGTCTGTAATGATCAGGGAACTGGCAAATGGACTATTAAGGCTCGTATTATAGTCAACCCTAAGCTAATTTTGCTTGCTTAAACTTTAAAGTTGAAGCCCTAAAACCTAACCCAAATAATATACATGTATGTTTGATTGGCCTAAAGACATGATACATGTAGATACATGTAAATTCCCAGTTCTAGTTCTGACAGGGAGGAACTGGCTTTGTCCATAGCCATGTTGCATCAACCTGGGGGACATTGCCCAGTTACTCATGTAATAATTTCAAAACTTGCTCCACTTGTAGAGATAACCTAAATTAATGTTAAACATTCTGGGTCGGTTGCCAGTAATAGAAACACTTAACTCAATTGTTTTAGGACTTTATGTTAAGATATGGTGTAACTTATATTCATCAGCTGGTCTTAATTATGCTGATGTTAGCATACATGTCGAGTACATACATGTACATGTACTCACAATATGTAATGTATGCTGTGACTGTGTATATTTATATAAACAAGCTCAGTTTACATGGTCTTATAGTATGGGTCATTCTGACTTGGAACCGTATACTTAGCATTCATATTCAGTCACTCATACTCCTTCATCTTGTTATTTAATACGGAACTCTTAAAAGTAAGTTAAGCAGAACTTTAATTTGTAGCTGATGGTTGCATACAAGTAAGTTGTTGATTTTCTTTCAGCTGTTTTAGTTTATGAATGAAAAGTCATGGCCACCACTGCCAGAAGAAGTTTTTTGTTGTTAGGTTGCAATTGGATTTTTGATCACCTGTTGATGTTTCAATGCAGGAAGTCCAATTTTCATCTTTTTTCTAGAATTGCTCGTGGGTAGACTATTTTCATTATTGAACTAGTTATATATTTTGTTCCTGAATAGTAATATTGTGTTGACATAGTGCTGTTGTCATGTTCTGATGATTTCTTACATTATATCTGCACCATATTCCCATTATTGACCTGGCAGAAGGATGTTTTGTGTGATGATTGTTTGAATTACTGACAAACTGCATCATCACAACTGTTGATTCACATCATCCCAGTATATATCGTTCCTCTCACAATTTGAGAGGAGCCATGATGCAAAATTGGACTTTTGAAATACCGGTATCTTAGAAATGTGATAATTTATGGGTATATGTCATTTTTGGGAGCCATATTCAAGCGATATGTTCAAGTATAAGACTTTTGCATTCGTGTTGGGCAAAATTGTTATAATCTGTCTGAATTACGTCAATGTTTAATGAGAAGTAAGGCATGTATTTCTGTACCACTATCTGTACTTACTGAAGTCACATCAATGTTAATGAGAAGTAAGGCATGTATTTCTGTACCACTATCTGTACTTACTGAAGTCACATCAATGTTAATGAGAAGTAAGGCATGTATTTCTGTACCACTATCTGTACTTACTGAAGTCACTGCTGATACATGTATATGGTCAATCCTCTGATAATTCAATTGAAATTTATCACCATAAAATCAGGGACTGATTCAAACGGAAAGTTGACAAAATGGTTCAAAATCATGTAGATGATCTAAATTGTTTCTTCATTATTTTTATGATTTTAGAGGCTGATCAAATTTGTCGGTGTGATCACAAAATGGACAGTGTTTGAATGAACCCAGGGATTTAGAATACTCTAATTTGGGCAAATGTACGCAGCAATTTTTTCCATGCAGGGAAATGCACCCAAATTAGTGAAAATATTCAAATGTGTCGCTATTAGTCAAAAACGAGGCTTAATTGATGAGAAGTGAGTGAGTGAATAGAATTTAACATCGCTTTCATATGACGAACCAACTAAGCACCACCCAGCCAAGTTGCGTTCCTGCTACTTGAAAGAAGAAATCTTTGAAGTATTCTGGAACCAGACACCTTCCATCCATCATGTCCACGAGGAATGTCCATGAACATTGATTCTCAATGCAAGAAAAATATTTTAATTTTTAGTTGCTCTCTAATTGGGGCGCATCCTATTTAGAGCCATAGAACCTGAGTTACAGAAACTCTGTGATTGGCTGAATTTTCTTCCAGTTTTCTTCATAAGCCAATGGATATGTGGAATTTCCATTTGAAAATTTGAATTGACCAATCAAATGCTCTAAAACTGGCAGATATCCAGCTATGATGCACTGTTGTCTATAAAATTCTACTGTATTAAGTCAATTGAAGGTAGTGCTAGGTTAATACAGTGTAGCACAATGATCTTGAACGCTGACATCTACACCCTCCTATCATACCCCCACATCTTCACCCTCCCATCATACCCCCACATCTACCACCTCAGAGCTCGAAATAGGAATTTTCTGATGACCTGCTGTTTTTTCCACCCCTAAAAAAATTTGCTGGTCAAATGTAACATCACCTGCTAATAATACAATTGAACAGCTATTTTTTATGTGACTGGAAATTCGTTGGAAATGCTTTATAGACGACGGCGATGACTATTGGATGTTGTTGGATCATCTGACTTGTATTCTGCTTCAAGAGAAGGCCAATTACCCCTGCAGATAATATGCACATATCAAACTGACCCTCCGCTGATCATTGGATTAGCATGCTGAGGACATGAATTTTTGGCCACAAGTCAATTGTTGGGGTTGGGGTTGTTTAATATGTACTGCAGAATGAAAGAAGAAAGAGTATTGATATCAACTCAATAAAATATATTGAAAAGAACTACAATGTTTTGGCTTCATTTGTTAAGAAAATGGAAATGCATTTTAATATCCTGGTTACATGTACTTAGACTAGACTGCCACTTGACTGCCGCAATCACAGTGGTTTCCCTTGCAGTGTGATCCGGATAGAAAGCCTCGTGGTCGCAGACGGAGTCAACCGCGACAGAAGATCGGCGAAACCAAAAGATTTACGGAATAAAAAATTTATCTAAGGTACTGGTACATCCGTCAGAAAATTATTTAGGCTGTGGACAGTAAACCTGTCAGTACATTATGGCCTGCTATTTTTTTTCAATTTTCGGAATTTAGCAGGTCATTTTCTACATGGCCAGCTATGTCCAAATTCAGCCATTCGCAGGCCGCCATTTCGAGCCCTGACCCTCCCATCATACCCCCACATCTACACCCTTCCATCGTACCCCCACATCTACACCCTTTCATCATACCCCCACATCTACACCCTTCCACTATACATGTACCATCACATCTACACCCTCCCATCATACCACCATATCTACACCCTCCCACCATATCACCACATCTATAACTTCCCATCATACCCCACATCTACACCCTCCCATCATACCCCCACATCTACACCCTCCCATCATACCCCCACATCTACACCCTCCCATCATACCCCCACATCTACACCCTTCCATCATACCACGACATCTACACCCTCCCATCATAACCCCACATCTACACCTCCCACCATACCACCACATCTGCAACTTCCCATCATACCCCAACATCTACACCCTCCCATCATACCCCACATCTACACCCTCCCATCATACCACCACATATACACCCTCCCATCATACCCCCACATCTACACCCTTCCATCATACCCCCACATCTACACTCTCCCACCATACCACTACATCTACTGTACCCTCCCATCATACCCCCACATCTACACCCTCCCATCATACCCCCACATCTACACCCTCCCATCATACCCCCACATCTACACCCTCACATCATACGCCCACACCTACACCCTCCCATCATACCCCCACATCTCCACCCTCCCATCATAGCCACAGATCTACACCCTCCCATCATACCCCCACATCTACATCCTCCCATCATACCCCCACATCTACACCCTCCCATCATACCCCCACATCTACACCCTCCCATCATACCCCCACATCTACACCCTCCCATCATACCCCCACATCTACACCCACCCATCATGCTCATGATGATAGGTCCTTTGTAAATTGTTGTATCAGTATGTTATCATCAATATTCTGTAAGTTTGTGTTTACTCTTGTCCTCTAATCACTGATAATTGAGATATAATGAGATTATTGACATGAACAAAAAAGACTACGTGTAAACAATAGTCATTATCTGGAAATAATAAACCGGGTTCAACCAGATGATGTGATGTGGTTTTACATGTGCATGGGTAGAATTTGGACCATATCATCATGGCTACATTTAGCTCATGTATCATCGTTATTTGGGTTATCTGTTTTTTTTGTCCTCCGCCACGAAGTGGTGGGAGGACTTGGAAATGCTAGCCGTCTATGGAAGGCCAAATGTCCAAATAATCAGAAACTCACAGTTATTGAATCGAAAACCTAAGTTTTCAAACAGAAAACTTAAGTTATCAAACAGAAAACCATGGTTTTCGAATCGAAAACTTAGGTTTACGGTCGAAAACCTAGGTTATCTACCACACAACCCCGAGTTTCTATTTCTCCACACCGAAAATCACAGTTGTGATTAGAAAACTTAAGTTATCGAACCGAAAACCTAGGTTTTCGAATTGATAACTTAAGTTTACGGTCGAAAACCAAAGTTATCTAGCAGACAACTCCGAGTTTCTCTTTTATTGGACACTTTCTAATCGATAACCTAGGTTTTCGAATTAATGGTTGTCGTGAAGTGAAACTCGAATTCCTAACTTAGAGTTTCGATATCCGGGTACTTTGGGTTTGGCGCCTTTTCCGATTGTTGACTAATCAGAGATGCAGAGAGAACCACGTGGCGAAATTAATTATACGGAATCAAACTGCTCACACAGATATAACATTCACCGTATGCCTGTAGTAATCGCTGTTGACCCAGAGACAGCTTGTGTGTCACCGAAGTATTTGCCAAAGTAGCTATCTACATATGACTGAATGTGCTTTGCTGGTCATGCTGGTGTGAATTACATTGACCTGTCTTATGTCGGTCAAGACGGATAGCTGAATTTCAACTAGATTATTTCCCCCAATTCAGTCTGCAGCATATATATATATAGCTATTAAACTGATTAAAGGACTAGTTCTGAGTATCAATACCCAGTCTTTGATAATGCTTGTATAAACTAGTCTCGGACATACAGGATAGTCTACATTGAATAAATAATCTCAGTTATCCTTTTGTTGAATACATGTTGATTTTGTGGTTCTGTCTGACGTTTTAATCAGTCAGCATGCGGGAAAGGGCGCTAAACCCATAGTACCCGGATGTCGAAACTCGAAGTTAATTAGTCGAGTTTCACTTTACGACAATCGTAAATTTGAAAACCTAAGGTAACGATTGATAACTTAAGTTTTCTACACGAATATCCAAAAATAAAAGAGAAACTCGAAATTGAAAGAGAAACTTGGGGTTGTCTGCTGGATAACCTAGGTTTTCGACCGTAAACTTAAGTTATCAATTCGAAAACCTAGGTTTTCGGTTTGATAACTTAAGTTTTCTAGTGACAACTGTGATTTTCGGTGTTGAGAAATAGAAACTCGAGGTTAGGAAAAGAGAAACTCGGGGTTATGTGGTAGATAACCTAGGTTTTCGACCGTAAGCTTAAGTTTTCGATTCGAAAACCATGGTTTTCTCTTTGATAACTTAAGTTTTCTGTTTGAAAACTTAGGTTTTCGATTCAGTAACTGTGAGTTTCTGATTATTTGGACATTTGGCCTTCCATAGCCGTCCGTCCATCCTTCCTTCCGTCCGTCCGTCCCACATCTTGTGAACGCGATATCTTGAGAACAAATCGACCAATCGACTTCAAACTTGAGAAGGTGCTTCACATCAGTTAGACGGCCATTGGTATTGATTTTCATTGAGGTACGTAATCCAAGATGGCCGCCATCGACCATATTGGATTCTGTCCGTCCCACATTTTGTTAACGCGATATCTTGAGAACAATTCGACCAATCGACTTCAAACTTGAGAAGGTGCTTCGCATCAGTTAGACAGCCATTGGTATTGATTTTCACTGAGGTATGTAATCCAAGATGGCCGCCATCGACCATATTGGATTCTGTTCGTCCCACATCTTGTGAACGCGATATCTCAAGAACAATTCGACCAATCGACTTCAAACTTGAGAAGGTGCTTCACATCAGTTAGACGGCCATTGGTATTGATTTTCACTGAGGTACGTTATCCAAGATGGCCGCCATCGACCATATTGAATTCTGTTCGTCCCACATCTTGTGAACGCGATATCTCAAGAACAATTCCACCAATCAACTTCAAGCTTGGGAAGGTTCTTCACATCAGTCAGACGGCCATTGGTATTGATTTTTACTGAGGTACGTAATCCAAGATGGCTGCCATTGACCATATTGGATTCCATCCGTCCCAGATCTTGTGAACGCGATATCTCAAGAACAATTCAACCAATCGACTTCAAACTTGGGAAGGTTCTTAACGTCAGTCAGACGGCCATTGGTATTGATTTTCACTGAGGTACGTAATCCAAGATGGCTGCCATTGACCATATTGGATTTTGTCCATCCCACATCTTGTGAACGCGATATCTCAAGAACAGTTCGACCAATCGACTTCAAACTTGAGAATGTGCTTCGCTTCAGTTAGACGGCCATTGGTATTGATTTTCACTGAGGTATGTAATCCAAGATGGCTGCCATGGACCATATTGGATTCACTCCGTTCCACATCTTGTGAACACGATATCTCAAGAACAAATCAACAAATCGACTTCAAACTTGGGAAGGTTTTTCACATCAGTTAGACGGCCATTGGTTTTCACTGAGGTACGTAATCCAAGATGGCTGCCATTGACCATATTGGATTCTGTCCATCCCACATCTTGTGAACGCGATATCTCGAGAACAGTTCTACCAATCGACTTCAAACTTGAGAATGTGCGTCATATCAATTAGACGGCCATTGGTATTGATTTTCACTGAGGTACGTAATCCAAGATGGCTGCCATTGACCATATTGGATTCTGTCCATCTCACATCTTGTGAACGCGATATCTCGAGAACAGTTCGACCAATCGAGTTCAAACTTGAGAATGTGCTTCATATCAATTAGATGGCCATTGATATTGATTTTCACTGAGGTACGTAATCCAAGATGGCTGCCATTGACCATATTGGATTCCATCCGTCTCGGATCTTGTGAACGTGATATCTCGAGAACAATTTGACTAATCGACTGCCATTGGTATTGATTTTCATTGAGGTAGTATGTAATCCAAGATGGCTGCCATTGACCATCTTGGATTTCACTCACTTATATTGTACCCATCTGTGTTGTGAACGCGATATCTTGATCTAATCCACCCATCGATTTATAAACCTCACCATCCACAAATCCATATACAACTACAGACTTACATTCCAATGTTACACTACCCATTACTGCTTCCCAAACCTCCTTAAATTGTCTCAGACCGCACTGCGGTGGTCTAATGGTTAGAGCTTCGGCCTCGTAAGCGGTAGGTACTGGGTTCGATCCCAGGCCGGGTCATACCTAAGACTTGAAAAATGGAACTTGTTGCTCCCTCGCTTACGCTCAGCATTAAGAGGATAGAACAGGGACTGGTTCGCTCGGTGTCAGTATAATGTGACTGAGTGGGGTGTCATGTCTGCCTACGGCATGATATTTCAGTGGGACAGCACTATAAAATGGCAGCATTAGATCTGCTCTGTTACAAGTAGGTTCCCCTGCCCCTCCCCCTCCCCTCCCTTCCCTTCCCTTCCCCGTCGTGATATAGCTGAAAAAATGTTGAAAGCGATGTTAAATCCTATTCACTCACTCACTCAAATTGTCTCAACAATTCCAGATAAATGTCTCTTTCCACATACACATATCCACTTACCAAGTTATATTTAAGGAGAAATTGGAAGCGTATATGCTGCATTGTCTCAAACAGGCTACTTGGCGGAGGACCTGCTAGCTACTCCGCTTGTTATCATAGCAGGTACATCCTGAATGAAATATATTCCTGGTTCGATACTTCACGTAGGAACTATTGTCTGGGTCTTTGTGTCGTTGGAAAGGCACAGGTCTAGACACATTGTTGTCCCCATACTTGGCTATTGTATCCCAGACTTGGCTATTGTATGCATTGTCTCGTGATTCTTACATAAATTATGAACCTATTCCTGACTGTTAAATTTTGTCAGTGACTGTGCTTGTCATGTGCCTCAAGTTTCCAGCCCATTTGTACATGGGAGATCAATGCCTCAGTCTATATTAAACATATTGAATAAGAAAATTGACATGCACCTATATTCCATTGTTGTTTCACAGCAAATGATGATGTACCAACATGTAATATCCAGTATTGAAGAGTACATTAACTCTTTCCCCCTTAGACTTGTGGGGAATTTTCTCTCTGACTCTCTGACCCATAATAGATTTGTAATGGCGTAGGTCTTTAACCCATGGAGACATTTCAATTTTCATACTTCTCCCGCGATGTAAAATATCCCGTTTTATGTCCCATGTCATGTGGAGAAATATTTACCAATGGTCTCCCACAGACCCATTCTACGTAATTTGTTCACGTTTTATATCATTATCAGCAACATTTATTCTAAAAATAAGTAATCTTGCGAGAAAATGTGTTGTGTCTGCTTTCCGTCTGTCATGTCTGTTGGAAATCACGAAAAAGGCGAAGAAATTGTCGCATTTTAGACACGTTTTGCAGCGTTCTGTTGTTGTTGTTCCGCTGCAATTCCTATGTTATTGTATACCATTGTAAAGCTAATTTTTCGTACATTCGGGATTTGACAGAGACATAACGAGATGGCAGGTTTTGAACGAGCTAAAACTGAAAAAGTCCCATGTACTTTCAAGGAGGAGAAGGACGATGATAATAAATATACATACGGTGAAAATAAGAGAGCTCACTGATTGGCCAAGGTTGAGCGAGGCCCGGCGTGATTGGAGGAAGAGGTCACGTGGTGACGCAGTCGCTATGGTCACTGTCGGACAAAAGACCGGCTGGGAAAAATGGCGGATAAAACATTTTCGGCGAAGACAACAGATCCTGGGAAAATATGTAAAATAAACTCAGATGGGCAGATTTGACGAGCTAGTCATCAAGGTTAGATACTTTGGTAGTTTATGCTCGCGTTACGTGAAATATTCAGGAATTTGGAAGCAGATTTGACTATTTTCTGACCGTTTCTCTTTGAGTACACCAAACACATTTGGTGTTAAATCGCGCATTTTTCGTCAATTATTTTTCTTCCTCTCCTGATTTCATTTTACCCGTATTACGAAACAAACCAACAGTATATAAGTCAGATTGTTTTAAATTTTTGCTTTCTGAAAATGTATAGTTTTAATTAGGTTTTACTTAAAGTAAACGCAAAAAATTGCAAAGGTAATCCATCACATGGGAACTCAGTGACACGTCAAAATCCGTCTTCATGGGTTAGGCGAACACCCGTTAAAACACGCTTACATGGGGATCGACACAAGCCGTCAAAACCCGCTTATATGGGGGAAAGAGTTAAATGATGATGTACCAACATGTAATATCCAGTATTGATGAGTACAGTAAATGATGATGTACCAACATGGAATATTCAGTATCGATGAGTACAGTAAATGATGATGTACCATCATGTAATATCCAGTATTGATGAGTAAAGTAAATGATGATGTACCATCATGTAATATCCAGTATTGATGAGTATAGTAAATGATGATGTACCAATATGTAATATTCAGTATTGATGAGTACAGTAAATGATGATGTACCAGCATGTAATATCCAGTATTGATGAGTACAGTAAATGATGATGTACCATCATGTAATATCCAGTATTGATGAGTAAAGTAAATGATGATGTACCATCATGTAATATCCAGTATTGATGAGTATAGTAAATGATGATGTACCAATATGTAATATTCAGTATTGATGAGTACAGTAAATGATGATGTACCAATATGTAATATCCAGTATTGATGAGTAAAGTAAATGATGATGTACCATCATGTAATATCCAGTATTGATGAGTAAAGTAAATGATGATGTACCAGCATGTAATATCAGTATTGATGAGTAAAGTAAATGATGATGTACCAACATGTAATATCCAGTATTGATGACCATCATGTAATATCCAGTATTGATGAGTAAAGTAAATGATGATGTACCAGCATGTAATATCCAGTATTGATGAGTAAAGTAAATGATGATGTACCAACATGTAATATCCAGTATTGATGAGTACAGTAAATGATGATGCACCAATACGTGTATGTAATATCCAGTATTGATGAGTAAAGTATATGATGTACCAACATGTAATATCCAGTATTAATGAGTACAGTAAATGATGATGTACCAGCATGTAATATCCGGTATTGATGATTAAAGTAAATGATGAAGTATCAATATATGTAATATCCAGTATTGATGAGTAAAGTAAATGATAATGTACCAACAAGTAATATCCAGTATTAATGAGTACAGTAAATGAAGATGTACCAATATGTAATATCCAGTATTGATGAGTACAGTTATTGATGATGCACATGTACCTTCATGTAATATCCAGTATTTATGAGTACAGTAAATGATGATGTACCAACATGTAATATCCAGTATTGATGAGTAAAGTAAATGATGATGTACCATCATGTAATATCCAGTATTGATGAGTAAAGTAAATGATGATGTACCAGCATGTAATATCCAGTATTGATGAGTAAAGTAAATGATGATGTACCAACATGTAATATCCAGTATTGATGAGTACAGTAAATGATGATGTACCATCATGTAATATCCAGTATTGATGAGTAAAGTAAATGATGATGTACCATCATGTAATATCCAGTATTGATGAGTAAAGTAAATGATGATGTACCAGCATGTAATATCCAGTATTGATGAGTAAAGTAAATGATGATGTACCAACATGTAATATCCAGTATTGATGAGTACAGTAAATGATGATGCACCAATACGTGTATGTAATATCCAGTATTGATGAGTAAAGTATATGATGTACCAACATGTAATATCCAGTATTAATGAGTACAGTAAATGATGATGTACCAGCATGTAATATCCAGTATTGATGATTAAAGTAAATGATGAAGTATCAATATATGTAATATCCAGTATTGATGAGTAAAGTAAATGATAATGTACCAACAAGTAATATCCAGTATTAATGAGTACAGTAAATGAAGATGTACCAATATGTAATATCCAGTATTGATGAGTACAGTTATTGATGATGCACATGTACCTTCATGTAATATCCAGTATTTATGAGTACAGTAAATGATGATGTACCAATATGTATTATCCAGTATAATTGATGAGTACAGTAAATGATGTACCAACATGTATGATCCAGTATTGATGAGTACAGTTATTGATAGGAACTCGCAAGGACCAACAGTTAAATTGCAGATAATGGCAAAAATCTCGCCAGTAGGAAGAATGGGTGTAGCAGATCATCGTCAAGAAATATTAAATCTCTGGTGGTATTATAAAGTCTTTTTTTGTTGGAGCCAGACTTCACCAAGCTGCTACAGCTGATCAATGCATGGTCACTTCCGTTATTTGAAAAACTTTGCCACCTGGTGAGTTCACTATAGAAACAGGGGAGATTACTTTAATTTCTTTTGTCTTTTATCAGGAGTAATCAGTGTTTCATAGAAATCACAGCACCCACATGGCTTTGTTGTCGTTTATCAAACAATAGATCGGCAGGTCTCGGAAAACCTTATGCAGCCATGCCGCCATTTTGATTTGATCTTCTGACGTCGCTCTGGGAGACGGCGTGCAAGCAACTTCTTCGAGAATTTCCGAGATGAACGGAAATAATGAACTGTTATACTCTCGTTACTTTATAAAATTGTTTTAGAAATTGGCCGTTTGAGGGAACGAATTTTGCATTATCTCTTCCCGTATTTATCAATACTATCAAAGTAGTATTGTGTGGTCAAACAGATTGACTCAGCATTCTGAATTAACGATAGTACAACTCCACAGTTATACATCGGACTTTGCTGTTTTGCGAGTATTTAGCTGGCCATTGGTGACGTCATTGAGACTGCTAATCAGCCGGTCATTTCAAACAACTCAGGTGAGCTGCGCAGACCAGTTTTGGAGTACCTATTATTGATGATGTACATGTATTTTCATGTAATATCTAGTATTGATGAGTACAGTAAATGATGGTGTAACAATATGTAATATCCAGTATTGATGAGTACAGTAAATGATGATGTACCAGCATGTAATATCCAGTATTGATGAGTACAGTAAATGATGATGTACCAATATGTAATATCCAGTATTGATGAGTACAGTAAATGATGATGTACCAATATGTAATATCCAGTATTGATGAGTACAGTAAATGATGATGTACCAATATGTAATATCCAGTATTGATGAGTACAGTAAATGATGATGTACCAATATGTAATATCTAGTATTGATGAGTACAGTAAATGATGATGTACCAATATGTAATATCCAGTATTGATGAGTACAGTAAATGATGATGTACCAATATGTAATATCCAGTATTGATGAGTACAGTAAATGATGATGTACCAATATGTAATATCTAGTATTGATGAGTACAGTAAATGATGGTGTAACAATATGTAATATCCAGTATTGATGAGTACAGTAAATGATGATGTACCAGCATGTAATATCCAGTATTGATGAGTACAGTTATTGATGATGTACATGTACCAACATGTAATATCCAGTATTGATGAGTACAGTAAATGATGATGTACCAACATGTAATATCCAGTATTGATGAGTACAGTAAATGATGATGTACCAATATGTAATATCCAGTATTGATGAGTACAGTAAATGATGATGTACCAATATGTAATATCCAGTATTGATGAGTTCAGTAAATGATGATGTACCAGCATGTAATATCCAGTATTGATGAGTACAGTAAATGATGATGTACCAGCATGTAATATCCAGTATTGATGAGTACAGTAAATGATGATGTACCAATATGTAATATCCAGTATTGATGAGTACAGTAAATGATGATGTACCAACATGTAATATCCAGTATTGATGAGTATAGTAAATGATGATGTACCAACATGTAATATCCAGTATTGATGAGTATAGTAAATGATGATGTACCAACATGGAATATTCAGTATCGATGAGTACAGTAAATGATGATGTACCAACATGTAATATCCAGTATTGATGAGTACAGTTATTGATGATGTACATGTACCTTCATGTAATATCTAGTATTGACGAGTACAGAAAATGATGATGTACCAACATAATACGTAATAATAAATAGCGGGTGGTTGGGTGGGTTCAGGTTCCTGTTGCTTCAATGCATTTTGCTGAGAAGCAACAGAAACTTGATAATGTGATGTCTAGCACTGTAATATCACTGGTCTTTATTTGCACCATGTAGGCGTCCTGTCTGTGTCTTGTGCGCTGTCCGTGTTTTATAGGGTGGATGGAGGGTGTCGGGGTTCCATGCTGCTTCAAAGAAGTAGCAGGGACACAACTGGGCTGGATGGTGCTTAGTTGGTTCGTCGTGATATAGATGAAATATTGTTGAAAGCGACGTTAAATTCTATTCACTCACTCACCCGTAAATTTGTACCAACATGTAATATCCAGTATTGATGAGTACAGTAAATCATGTACCAACATGTAAGATCCAGTATTGATGAGTACAGTTATTGATGATGTACATGTACTTTCATGTAATATCCGGTATTGACGAGTACAGTAAGTGATGATGTACCATCATGAAATATCCAGTATTGATGAGTACAGTAAATGATGATGTACCAATCTGTAATATCCAGTATTGATGAGTACAGTAAATGATGATGTACCATCATGTAATATCCAGTATTGATGAGTACAGTATATGATGTACCAACATGTAATATCCAGTATTGATGAGTACAGTAAATGATGTACCATCATGTAATATCCAGTATTAATGATTACAATAAATGATTATGTACCAACATGTACTATCCTGTAAATATTGATGAATACAGTAAATGATGATGTACCAACATGTAATATCCAGTATTGAGGAGTACAGTAAATGATGTACCATCATGTAATATCCAGTATTTATGAGTACAGTAAATGATGATGTACCAACATTTACTATCCAGTATTGATGAGTACAGTAAATGATGATGTACCAACATGTAATATCCAGTATTGATGAGTACAGTAAATGATGATGTACCAATATGTAATATCCAGTATTGATGAGTACAGTAAATTATGATGTACTGGTCATCAGGTACTATCCAATATTGATGAGTACAGTAGATGATGATGTGCCCACATGTGATATCCAGTAATGATGAGTACATTAAATGATGATGTACCAACATGTAAATCCAGTATTGATGAGTACAGTAAATGATGATGCACCAACATGTAATATCCAGTATTGATGAGTACAGCAAATGATGATGTGCCCACATGTGATATCCAGTAATGATGAGTACATTAAATGATGATGTACCAACATGTAAATCCAGTATTGATGAGTACAGTAAATGATGATGCACCAACATGTAATATCCAGTATTGATGAGTACAGTAAATTATGATGTACTGGTCATCAGGTACTATCCAATATTGATGAGTACAGTAGATGATGATGTACTGGTCAACATGTACTATCCAGTATTGGGGAGTACAGTAAATGATGATGTACTTGTCATCATGTGATATCCAGTATTGATGAGTACAGTAAATGATAATGTACTGGTCATCATGTAATATCCAGTATTGATGAGTGCAGTAAACGATGATGTACTGGTCATCATGTAATATCCAGTATTGGGGAGTACAGTAAATGATGATGTACTGGTCATCATGTACTATCCAGTATTGATGAGTACAGTGGAAGGTGATGTACTGGACATCATGTACTATCCAGTATTGGGGAGTACAGTAAATGATGATGTACTTGTCATCATGTGATATCCAGTATTGATGAGTACAGTAAATGATAATGTACTGGTCATCATGTAATATCCAGTATTGATGAGTGCAGTAAACGATGATGTACTGGTCATCATGTAATATCCAGTATTGGGGAGTACAGTAAATGATGATGTACTTGTCATCATGTGATATCCAGTATTGATGAGTACAGTAAATGATAATGTACTGGTCATCATGTAATATCCAGTATTGATGAGTGCAGTAAACGATGATGTACTGGTCATCATGTAATATCCAGTATTGGGGAGTACAGTAAATGATGATGTACTGGTCATCATGTACTATCCAGTATTGATGAGTACAGTGGAAGGTGATGTACTGGACATCATGTACTATCCAGTATCGGGGAGTACATTAAATGATGATGTAGTGATCATCATGTACTATCCAGTATTGACGATTACAGTAAATGATGACGTACATGTACTGGTCATGTCATATCCAGTATTGATGAGTACAGTAAATTATGATATACTGGTCATCATGTATTAATGAGTGTACACAGCAAATGATGATGTACAAGTCATCACGTAATATTCAGTATTGATGTGTACAGCAAATGATGATGTACTGCTCATCATGTACTATCCAGTATTATTGAGTACAGTAAATGATGATGTACGGGTGTCCAACCTATTATCGTGCGTTTTTGAAGGTTTATTTTGAATATATAAAAGAGTACTTCTTGAAATGACATGAGAACTGACACGATGATTGCTGAGCTCGTCGGCTATCTTCCGTTATGAATTCTATCGATGACGTCACTCCCTTCTGCACGTGCGAGAGGTGTTTTTAAGTCGACTTTTCAGCTCAGCCTCAGTTTCGCCGTGGACAGTACCAGTTATCGGACACACATCGTGAACAAGAATTTGACGTTGACGTACGATGTATTTTCAAGTTTTGCCCCTGACAATCGTTAGCTGGAGTTCTGTCGTTCAAGATGATATGATCATTGTTCAATTTCTATACGTATTTACTTGAGATCGGGAAGACAAGGTGGTAGATTGAATTTCGCACCCCCGCCACAACACGAGAAATTTCGAATTTTGATGAAAACAAAAATGTTAGATTTAAATTTTTCGACTTTCGTGGCTACCTATACTTCTATATTTTGCATAACAATTAGAAATGGTCTCCCCTTTGTTCTGACATATTATAGCACAACATGTGCGCACGAGATGCGTGCCCGATAACTGACCTGTCCGATAACTGTTCCGACACCTGTACTGGTCATCATGTAATGTCCAGTATTGATGAGAATAGTAAATAATGATGTACTGCCTGGTCATCATGTAATATCCAGTATTGATGAGAATAGTAAATAATGATGTACTGGTCATCATGTAATATCCAGTATTTATGAGAATGGTAAATAATGATGTACTGGTCATCATGTAATATCCAGTATTGATGAGAATAGTAAATAATGATGTACTGCCTGGTCATCATGGAATATCCAGTATTGATGAGTTCAGTAAATGATGATGTACTGGTCATCATGGAATATCCAGTATTGATGAGAATAGTAAATAATGATGTCCGGTCATCATGTAATATCCAGTATTGATGAGAATAGTAAATAATGATGTACTACCTGGTCATCATGGAATATCCAGTATTGATGAGTTCATTAAATGATGATGTACTGGTCATCATGGAATATCCAGTATTGATGAGTTCATTAAATGATGATGTACTGGTCATCATGTAATATCCAGTATTGACGAGTACAGTAAATGCTCTAATAATTCAATCACACAAAGTGAAATTTCCTATCATAAAATCTCAGGGTGATCAAATTTATCAGAACAGGACGTTGACAAAATGGTTCATAATTATGCTGATAATCTATCCCTTTTTATCTCGCCTTACAAAGTTAGGGGAGATATTGTGAGAGGTGGGAAGAGGATGTCCTCTCATCGGTGTCGGTGTTCCCTCTCTGAAATTAATCAGGTTTTTGGTTTAGCAAATACAAAAAAAATAGATATATAAAAAAAATTCAGAAATGTCAGTTATGGCACTATCCCAGGGGGATTCTGTGGGTGCTCCAATGTTAAATCTAATGATAGAGCTGTATGTGCCTGTGCTATTTTTGAGATGGAATATTAATTTTTATCCAAATTATGACAAATGAGTTTTTTGTTTAGCATAATTGTAGGCCTAGCTTCTACATGTACACCTGTACATAAAAATTTTGTTGCAGTTGTGAGCTGTCACTAGATGATTATGATAATTGGTACACATGTTACTTATGATTACAAGAAGTATCGTGCTATTTTTGTGATGAAATTTT
Organism: Hanleya hanleyi; assembly: GCA_036873755.1. Classification (NCBI taxonomy): domain Eukaryota; kingdom Metazoa; phylum Mollusca; class Polyplacophora; order Lepidopleurida; family Hanleyidae; genus Hanleya; species Hanleya hanleyi. The sequence continues at coordinate 22,311 of JAVTVY010051763.1, forward strand.
ACTCTCTTTTTTTTTGTCCAAATTATGAGGTTTTGGATTCAGTAATTGGCCAACTATATACTGAAAAGTTAATTCAATTTGTCTGGTTTCTTTCGACGATTATGAAACTTGGTACAAATGTTTCATATGATTAGAGGATTTGCCTGTGCTATTTACGAGATGCCAGTGATAATAGTCGTGTACACCTGTACATGGAAAGTTTGCTGAAGCTGTCCGCTTCCTTTGGATGAGTTTGACACTACTAGCTGCACCAGATTCATATGATTTGAGGATGTGCATGTGCTATTCGTGACATATATTAATATAATATATTTGTCCAAATCATCTCGGTTTAGACTTCATACTTTTCCAATGATAAAGTTTCTGAAATGTAAATATTTACATGTACACCTGTACATACAAGTTTGCTTTACATATATGCTTTCAATACTGATCAGCGGATGACCCACAAGGCGAGATGTTGGAGTTCTCAGAACGCTTCTTTGTTCATTTTATTTTTAGATAGACTGATTGAATTTTGTCCACAAAATTGAAGGTGATCGAACTGTTAGTGTTAGCTGATTTACTGTACTTGTCGATAAATGCTAAATCATTTTCCAAACTTGAATATTTAAATATGGGTGATGATTGTATTGGAAGCTGACAATCTATACATGTGCTCTCCTGCAGTCATTCAAAAAAGCAATTCCTAATTTGCTATGAAACTTTTCATACAAAAACTTACTTCCTGAAAATGCGCGGAAGGTTCAGTTTGATATATTTTCAGCGAATATGATTTTCTGCTGTTTGCCGCTGGATTGTACATGTTGGACCAGTATTGTGGTGGAAGAACAATAAAAGACAGCTAATTTGCTCTTTATTAGGCTAATGACAATTGATTCCTTGTTTCCCATTAGACTGTCTTACAAAAGTGATATGTGGGGTCTTATTTTTCATTATTCATTACTCATTATTTAAATAAATTCGGCCCGAGTTCATGCAATTAGCGGTCATGTTTGAGTATGTTTAAGCAAACAAGTTACCTCCCCTAATGGGATTTTCTGAGGAGCATACTATTTTCATCAATTTCTCCATTTCCATCATCAGATTTGATGTGTCTTTGAGGTAGTTGAACAAAATAAGGTTGGTTCAAACGTTTTACTAATTTTTACATGTTCAAAGCGAGAAATTGCGCTTAGAAAGTGCCACGAAGTAGCGAAAAATGCAAATAATGAAAATAATGGAAAAATGCGCAGTAGGTAAAATGACGTTCGGACGGTTGACGGAGAAAAAAAAGAATCAATTGTGGATGGCCTTGTAGTCTCGATTATCAATCTCCTACAACATGTACAAACAGTTGACTAATGGAAGATCAAATAATTAGAGCATTAATTCGGTGTTTAGATGTAGTCTTCCTTGACCTTCAGTTCACCTTCATATCCAGTTCAAGCATGTCAAGATGACAAAAATTGTAAACATGTTGAAGGGAGATGATGATGATGTTGATAAACTTTATTTATTGAGAGTTACAAAAACAGTTACATATTTACATTTTCCACTGATGTAGACTACATGTACTGATAATGAAACTCAACTTGAAGCTGTTCAAGGATGGCGCTTGTTCAACTGATTTTGACATTGAAGATGGCCATACATGGCCAAGCTCTGATATATATATACATGTATTAAATTTCATGCAGCATAATTTGTTTACCATGCATGTACTTACATGTAGTTTTTCTCATTTCTCATATCTCATATCTCTCTTATTTACATCTAGATCTACTGAAGTTTTAGAAGAACCAGTGATTGAACTGCTTTTAAATTAATATCGATGATATCAACATCTTCAAATGTGAACATTGAACATTGGGGCCTGAAATCAGTTATATACTTTGATAATTATCACGTTACTATTTTTTGTATCTTCCAGAGCCATGAGTGATGAGAACAATTATTCACTGATGCCTGACTAGGTGTACACGTGGGCTGGGAATTATGCTGCCCTCAGGACACTGGTGAAATCCACAGTGAAACCAGATCCAGATCATTTATTAATACACCTCGGCTCAGAACACAGCTTCCCATCTCATCATGACTACCTCCGGTGTGATGCGAGTTCAAGGTAAGGCCTGAGAATCCATATTATTTATTCACTGCAAAAATACCTCGTAAGCGTAGGTACTGGATTCGATCCCAGGCCGGGTCATACCAAAGACTTGAAAATGGTACTTGTTGCTTCCTCGCTTATGCTCAGCATTAAGAGGATAGAACAAGGACTGGTTCGCTCGGTGTCGGTATAATGTGACTGAGTGGGGTGTCATGTCTGCCTACGGCATGATATTTCGGTGGGACAGCACTATAAAATGGCAGCATTAGATCTACTCTGTTACAATCCGCGGTACCAATCCGCCCATCTCCGTTTTCTCGTTACCGCCCATATTTTTCAGGCCACCAGGTCAAAATGTGTCAGTTTTCACAAATTGCTTATTACTCACTCACTCTAGAGAAATACTACGCCAACATTTAGGTGTAACAAACTTACTTTACAAATGTATATGCTATCAAAGCAGAGGCATATTGAAAATTTGTGAGAAATATTGACCTATTTTTACCGGGTCACTGGGCCAGATTTGTCCAGTTCTCACTGACTGCTTTCTACATGTATACACCATATTTGAAGTATAATAAAAAGTCTAAGCTTACTAAACTTTAACACAAGGCACACTTCTGATCAAGGAGTCTGGACTACAGCCAAAATTGTTTGAGGGGATATTGTCATCATGTACATACGTCCGTTCATTCATCTCAGTTTTCTCATTACCATCATATCTGAAGAATGAATATGTCTAGGTACAGCAAACTTACATTGCACATGCATGTTGCAGGCCCGTAGCCAAGGGGGGTTTTCTGGGTTCAGGCGAACCCCCCTTTTCTCATATAAATGCCCTTTTAAAACTGAAGCGAACCCCAGTCCCAGCTAGCAAGTGGACGTCAGACCAACGTTGGGTAAACGTCAGCGTCACCGTTGGCACAACGTTGGCTAGTGACGTTAGCCCAACGTAATTTTGTCCATTGGCCCAACGTTGGCCAAACGTCAGCGTTGGACAGACGACCAAAAAAAGACGTTGGGCATTAGGTGGCAAATGACGTTGAACCAACATCACTTTAAACGTTGGCAATCCGATGATGATCCAACGTTGGACCGACATCAATAAAAAGACGTTGGTACAGTGTGGGCTGGTGACGTTAACCCAACGTAATTTTGTCCAGTGGCCCAACGTTGGCCCAATGTTGGCCAAACGTCAGCGTTGGACAGACGTCAAAAAAAAGACGTTGGGCATTAGGTGGCAAATGACGTTGAACCAACGTCACTTTAAACGTCACTTTTAGCGATATAAAGTGATCAAAATTCCATGCCGAATACTGCTATAAATTTGAGAAATAATGTTTTTTAGTCGTGCTAAATCGTTATTTCATGCACGGTTAGCGTGGGAAGGTTTATATTTTTGGGCAAGGGTGAATCCCACGCCTTAAAACCTTCCCAGACTAACCATACGTAAAATAACGATTTTGCATGCCTATGAAAACATTATTTCTTTAGTTTGCAACAGTAATGGGCATGGAATTTCAATCTCTCTATATCGCTAAAGTGACGTTTAAAGTGGAGTTGGGTCAACATCATTTGTTGAAAAACTTCGAATTATTGCAAATATTTACAAACACAATATTTTTGGTTCGAACAACTTTATTTTTACAAGTTAACAAGATTCGAGCACAGGTATAAAAATTAAAATCACAATCCGCATTTATATGTTATTAAAGCAAAAACAAAACAATACTTCCCTATTCATATTTTCATCATAAGTGAACTGGGCTTTTGAACTCAAAATTATTCATAACTTGGAACATGATGAAAGCCATTTATGCAGTGATTCGTGTTCAAATAATTTGACTGTTCGACCTAAAAAAAATTAAAATAAGAGTCTTCTTTGGAATGCGTAACATGGAAGATATTTCCATTTTTGAAGATTGTTTGGCCTAAATGACCCAATATTTGACCTATTGATCTAAAAAGATAGAATTCTGCTGCGGACAATGTATGAATTGATGAAAGGAAATTGTAATCACATTTTAGGACCTCGTCAACCGAAAGGTGGTACCGGTAAAACCGTATAATAATGTTCATTACCGCGAGTTTTCTGTCTATTCAATGGTTTCAGTTCCAATGGCTTCCCCGTCGGCGTCTTCAGCATCATTGGTCTGTTCCGGCTTTCAGCAGCTAGGAACAAATGGAAAACAAATACATGGATCAATATTTACATGAAGAAGAAGTGTTAAGGGGCTTCAATACGGTGCAGCATCACTGACCTAGTGTAACATGTTTGCTGTTGCAATTTTCAGTTAAATACAACAGTATTTTTAACCTGAATTACATATGTGCAAAATTTCATCGAATTATTAGATAAAATCAGAATAGTCATAGTACTTTACATTGGCAGCAAAAGTTACACTGGATACCAGATTCTCTGCTATATCACAGGGTGAGCAAATTTCTTTTGAGACAAGTTTAATTTTATTATCAGAAATTACTCGGGAATATTCAGGGAATGATCCTGAATAGATCAGGTTGCACATCCATAACTCAATTTCAAGGTTTCTACATGTACCTGAAAGCCAGGGATAATTTCCTGAAATTCAGGTATATCATCCATGAATTAAAGCTAAATTATATGAATTTTAGGGGATTTTACGTACCTGCATAGGGTCGGGAACTTATTAATCAGGGTGGTAAATTTGCCTG
>JAVTVY010051764.1:0-25103 GCA_036873755.1 Hanleya hanleyi
CTGATGAACCAACTGGGCTTACTTATAAAATAACTCTTATTTCTTTATTGAATAAAGTCGAATAATCAATACGTGAGATTTGAGAATTCATCTGTAAAACTAGAGTTCTGGTTTGATTCATTTGAAATCAAACTTAATAACCGACTGGTGTTTTGGCTTTTTCTATTGCTGAATATACAGTGTAATTCGATTCTCTTGAAACCAAACTGAAGAACTAAATAGAGTTGGCTTTTACTGTTACAAGATGTGCCTGTAGTTTCTCTTGAAACCAAAGTATAGAACCGAATAGAGTTGACTTTTAAAGTTACAAAATATGGTTCTATATTGATTCACTTTAAACCAAATTGAAGAACCGAATAGGGTTTGACATTCTACTGTTACAAGATATGGTTCTACTTGTAGTTTGATTACCTTGAAACCAGCAGAAGAACCAAATACTTATATATAAAACCCCAGTTCATTTGTTTCATGTACCGGGGCTCAATTACATATGGAGACGTCATAATGTATTCGTGTTTATTGGCACAAATGTCATTGGTGTCGTTTAGGGTAATAGCAGTCGGTCCGTGGAAGTGTCGCTTATATCCCATGCCCAGTGAAAATGCCGAACGATAAACCGCACACATCTCTATAACCCTACACGGGGTTATTGACCTTTGTGTCATTGAACACGAATACATTATGACGTCTCCCTATGTAATTGAGCCCCGGAACAACTTATATGGAGAGAATTACAAAGTTATTCCAAGCGTGATATATTATGAATATCACAGAGTAATGGTAGTTATTTTCTAGAGTTCAGTTGTTCTAAACGCTGCAAAACAAAAAAGCTCTAAAATAGACGACTAATTAGAATAGACGACTAATTAGAATAGACGACTAATTAGAATAGACGACTAATTGAAATGGACAGAATTTAATTTGATCCTTTTGAATTCAAACTGAAGAACCGAATTTGTAATTACTGTTTCAAGCTATAAGGCATAGTTGATTTTCTTGAAACCAAACAGCAGAGTGGTTTTGCTTTGACTATAAAAGATATGCCTCTAGTTGGATGCCTTTGAATTCAAACTGAAGAACCGAATGCAGTTGGATTTTGCTGTTACAAAATATGGTACTAGTTTGGTTCTTTTGAAACCAAACAGAAACTCCAATATGGTTTGGCTTTTACATGTACATGAAACATGGTTGGATTCTTTTGAAACCATACTGAAGATGCGAGTTTGGTTTGGCTTTCACCATAAATCAGATATGGTTCTAGCTGGATTCTCTTGAAATGAAACAAAAGAGCCGATTAGAGTTTTGATTTCACTATTTAAGCAAAATATGGGTGGGTGAGTGAGTCAGGGTTTAACGTCGCGTTCAGAGCTATTTTGGCCATATAGCGACGATATAACTAACTACGATATGATTAGCTGGACATGTGTGACTATCCATAGTTTGATGCTCTTGAAGCAAAACCGAACAACCGAATGAGGTCAGCGTTTACTGTTACAAATCATGGTGCTAGTTTGATTCTTTTGAAGCCAAGCTGAAGAACCGTAAAGAGTTTGACTTTTTCTGTTGCAAAATATGGAATATGTTTGGGTTTTAATATTAGGGAAACTTGGTTCTAGTTTGAATCTTCTGAAACCTGATTGTAAAACCGAATAGGGTTTGGCTTTTACTGCTATCATATGGTTCTAGTTTGATATTCTTGAGACCAAGCTGAAGAACATAGCTCTAATTTCATTCTCTTCAATACAAACTGAACAACCGAATAGGGGTTGGCTTTCAATGTTATAGAATATGGTTCTAGTTTGATTCTTTTTAAATCAAACTGAAAAACCGAATAGGGTTAGTTTTTGACTACTTTAATATGGCTCTAGATTGATTCCATTTACATCAAACTAAAGAAATGCTTAGAGTTCGCATTTTCTGTTACAAAATATGGTTCTAGTTGGATTCTCTCGAAAACAACCCGAAGAGCCAAACAGATTTGGCATTTACTTTTACAATATATGGCTCCAGTTGGATTCTTTCGAAACTAAACTGAAGAAACAAATAGGTTTTGGTCTTTAATATTAGTTCTGATTTGATACTTTTGAACCCGAATAGGGTTTGGCATTTATTGTTACAAAATATGGCTTTAATTCATTTGAAACCAAACTGAAGAATTGATTAGGGTTTAGCCTTTACTGTTACAAAATTTGGTTTTAGTTTGATCCTTTTGACAGCAAACTGAAGAACCAAATATGGTTGGGCTTAGCGTTACAAGATATGGTTCTAGTTTCATTCTTTTGAAGCAAAGCCAAACTCCGGGGTTTGACATTTATTGTTACAAATTAGTTTGATTCATTTGAAACCAAATTACAGAACCGAATAGGGTTTGGCTTTTACTGTTACAGAATTTGGCTCTAGTTTGACTCCCTTGAACCAAACTGGGAGCCAAATAGTGGTTGACATTTACTGATACAGTTGTTTTTTATTCTCTTGATACCAAACTGAAGAACGGAATAGACCGTGGCTGTCCTCGATACAATAGGGTTTTCGTTCGATTCCACTTGAAACTCAGCACCGGAACCTTTTGGGATTTGGTTCTTAGCCATATGTCAAATTCGCGCATTCTTTTTTTTTTTCTCTTTTCAACCCAGCCGAAGAATCATATGCAGGCAGACATAATATATACTCCAGAAATATCGCTGTATTATATGATTGCATTTTCGGGACCATGAAACTGAAAAAAATAAATTTGAGGATCGACACTTTATTCATAAAATAGTATTCCATTTCGATAATTTTTAAACTGATCCAATTAACCAATTATCACCATCATCATCATCATCACTGCTATCATCAATTATCATCATCATCGTCATCATTACTCCTTTCGCGAAGAAACAAAATGTAAATGCATGATAAACTATCAGATCTTGTTCGCTTCTATTATTCAGATCTTTATATTACTAAAACATCTCCCGTATTGACTAATCAGTCTTCATATTTGTTGACCATAACATGAAAGCTGGAGTGACTATCAAGTATTCCAAGAAGAGAGGACAATAGAACAATGTTCCACCCTTTCATTCCGGACAATAGAACAATGTTCCACCCTTTCATTCCGGACAATAGAACAATGTTCCACCCTTTCATTCCGGACAATAGAACAATGTTCCACCCTTTCATTCCGGACAATAGAACAATGTTCCACCCTTTCATTCCGCTTCATTCTTACTCTTGTAACGGTACTCCAAAGCAAGGTCTTAAAAAGTGTAGGCCCTAAATTCAGGATTGGCAATGTCGTCGTTCTATGAACTGAGTACATCGATTATTAATCAATCGAATGACATAAAACGTTATTACCAGTTTAATCTGTCGTTTTAGATCTTGAAACACCGTGAGTTTCTCGATCCATTATCAGTAGAAATATCCATGTATGATTGATTCAACTCTCGCATAAGACACATATTGGGTTTTAGTTATAGATTTTTAGATTATGACAATTGCAATGACAAACACATTTAATGAAGCAGTGTGTTCATCGAAGCACGCGCAATAGTACGGGTATAGACAGAGCTATTATCGCATGCTATATATTGGACACACACTTTTACCTGCTCGAAACGTTTTGTTATCAATATGTTACCATGACAATCATATTTCCCATCTCTGTTAATCGAAAAGCATACATAGAAATGAAGCATCATTTAACAAATATCCATCCAAGTTTACCATTCCATCTATATCTCGCTAAAGTTAACCCTTGAGCTGTCATCATCTTTGGTTTACTTGCTATATTCAATTTGTGTGGCACCTATATCAACACGGCAAACTTTGTATATAAATATGATAAATTTTGAGGTCGGTAAGTTTTGAAACTATATAGCCCGGTCGCGTGCCTGTCCTTCTTAAATTTGCTAATTTTCTAATCAGGTTTGCCTCAGACCACCCATATTCCCCTGTGTGTGCCTGTGGGATGCGACTACAGATCATCAATGTACGCCCGTAAGCTATCAGGTCAGATATGTTGGAAACGTACTCTCGAAACAGGCAATAGTACATTATAAACTGATTGTTGTGAGAATCCAAAGTCAGGTACGAGTTGTCCCAATGGGCGATCACACAATCTCCCAATTTCCCTCTTCATAGCCAAAACATGTACAGATTTGTTATGTATAATTGCAATATACTTTTAGCTCTGGCTCTGCTTGATAATTAACTTCCAAGGCCTTAATTTGAGCTATCCCAAAATTACGGTCTACATACAGAGGTGGCTATTCTGCATTTGGGAGAGGCCAAATTCTCACCTTGAAATCATCAGTTTGTGTCAACTGGGGATACAATTTCTCGATAATTTGCTAAACTTATAACTGCCGGCGCACGACATGTGTGTTTATTTGATCACTGTTAAATGCATATAGAAACATTTGGCATCGTTTTGCGCTCGGTGGCTAAAGTTAGGGTAAGCTTAACAGCTGTGTTTTCTAGCTATCCTCATTCGTCCCAACTGAACAAATACGTTCCGTGTATACAATTAACACGATGTATTCACGAGAACATTGCTACGGAACGCTGTTTGTCACTTTCTTCTGTAATACACTTTCTCCGTTTTCGAATAGGGATAATGCAGAGAAAAGACAAGTGACATATTCAGAAAAGACATGTGACATATTCAGAAAAGACAGGTGACATATAAGACAGGTGACATATAAGACCGGGGACATATAAGACAGGGGACATATAAGACAGGGGACATATAAGACAGGTCACATATAAGACAGGTGACATATAAGACAGGGGACATATAAGACAGGTGACATATAAGACCGGGGACATATAAGACAGGGGACATATAAGACAGGTGACATATAAGACCGGGGACATATAAGACAGGTGACATATAAGACAGGTGACATATAAGACCGGGGACATATAAGACAGGGGACATATAAGACAGGTGACATATAAGACCGGGGACATATAAGACAGGGGACATATAAGACAGGTGACATATAAGACAGGTCACATATAAGACAGGTGACATATAAGACAGGGGACATATAAGACAGGTGACATATAAGACAGGGGACATATAAGACAGGTCACATATAAGACAGGTGACATATAAGACCGGGGACATATAAGACAGGGGACATATAAGACAGGTCACATATAAGACAGGGGACATATAAGACCGGGGACATATAAGACAGGGGACATATAAGACAGGTGACATATAAGACCGGGGACATATAAGACAGGGGACATATAAGACAGGTGACATATAAGACAGGTCACATATAAGACAGATGACATATAAGACAGGGGACATATACGACAGGTGACATATAAGACAGGGGACATATAAGACAGGTCAGATATAAGACAGGTGACATATAAGACAGGGGACATATAAGACAGGGGACATATAAGACAGGTGACATATAAGACAGGTAACATATAAGACAGGGGACATATAAGACAGGTGACATATAAGACAGGTGACATATAAGACAGGGGACATATAAGACAGGTGACATGACATATAAGACAGGTGACATATAAGACAGGGGACATATAAGACAGGTGACATATAAGACAGGGGACATATAAGACAGGGGACATATAAGACAGGTGACATATAAGACATGTGACATATAAGACAGGGGACATATAAGACAGGTGACATATAAGACAGGGGACATATAAGACAGGTCACATATAAGACAGGTCACATATAAGAGAGGTGACAGATAAGACAGGGGACATATAAGACAGGTGACATATAAGACAGAGGACATATAAGACAGGGGACATATAAGACAGGTGACATATAAGACAGGTGACATATAAGACAGGGGACATATAAGACAGGGGAAATATAAGACAGGTGACATATAAGACAGGTCACATATAAGACAGGTCACATATAAGACAGGTCACATATAAGACAGGGGACATATAAGACAGGTGACATATAAGACAGGGGACATATAAGACAGGTGACATATAAGACAGGTGACATATAAGACAGGGGACATATAAGACAGGTGACATATAAGACAGGTAACATATAAGACAGGTAACATATAAGACAGGGGACATATAAGACAGGGGACATATAAGACGGGTGACATGTAAGACGGGTGACATATATGACGGGTGACATATAAGACAGGTGACATATAAGACAGGTGACATATTCCGGGTTAATGTGATTACTCTTATCCATAACCTCAACTTGAATATTGCATGAACAGTGGGGACATGCTGATATATGATCTGTTTGAAGTAGCTTTCGATTCTCTCTGTATTTAACGGTATACAGTAAAACCCGTGAATACCGATGCCTGGGAAACCGACCAACCTCTAAATACCGGCATTGTTCATATAGTCCCAATAGGCAAGTGGTTCGATAAACCAGAGCCCTGTCAAAACCGACAACATGATATGGCCCCAAACAAGGTCGATTTACATAGGTTTCGCCGTAATGCTTGTTTCATGTACCACTGTTCAATTGCACACGACGTTCTCGCGGACAAAGGTGAGTGGCCCATATATAGTAATAATTGACAGTCAGTGTGCGTGTTTAGACTCCTCTCAGACCCAAGCAATTGTTGAGTGTTAACTACACATACCTTTTATGATCCTACCTTTGTCCGCGAGGAAACCCTATGCAGTGCAACATGCATTATGGCGTTTTGTACAGAGATAACCAATGAATTCTATGAGGCGTGATTTATTATAAACATCAGGGAGAAATTCATAGTCATTTTGTATTTCAGTTTATTATACACGCTGCAGAAAAAAATATGCGAAAATTTATGCGAAGCCAACCGCATATTTTCCAGAAGCTGAAAAGTATAGACGACTAAATAAAAATGGACAGAATTTAGTATGTTGAATCGAAAAGTTACATACGGCGTTTCATACCTCCGGAGTTACTAACCCTGTGAACTGCAGTCTACATGTACGGTACCTTTATGATACTAGTAGCGTCTTAGAGACGGACAGCTCTGTTAAATTGTTACAAACAATCTGTCAATCTCGTCTATCATATAGACTGGTACGTCTCTTCATCATCCCAGGTTCATATCCAAATGAAGTATGCATGTTCATTCGATTGATTAATAATCGATGTACTCAGTTCATAGAACGCATGTGACATCTGTCCACTCAACATGTGTCTAAAACATTTTGTTTCTAGATATTTACCATTTTGTAATATAGGGCTGGGGGGAGAGTCGTTGGTACTACTTTTTTTCTTTTTCTAAGATTCGAAATATTGCAATCACCCTGGAAATCTAATTGACTTTTATTTTCACGAAAACGTACCATACTTCCTCACCGACTGGAATGCATGGTTTACTCATTATTATTTTAAAGCCAGTTTACAACCGTTCATGGTATATATATATATACTGGATTGTAAAGTCTATGTCATGTAAAGTGGATTGTACAGCCCATATGGCTTGCACAGTGATGCAGGTTTTGTCACGGTAGTAGAAGGGAGATAACTCCAAACGATAAAACCAGCAGACTGAACACAGCAAAACCTGCCCTGCGTTATTATCCATAGAGAACCGCATCGCATATTGCCAGGGTATCGCATATATTTTCAAGGTATCGTTCAAGTTTACAGGAAATCATCAGAATGTGTATCTACTGGAGCTGTTCTAAAAATGTTACAACTATTTTTTATGACTTTTTATTCTGTGCGCGAGAGATACATGCAGAAGAGAGGTAATAGAGGCAATGTATGAGTGTAATTAAATGGCAATGATTTATTAGTTAGGGATATAGATCGCGAAAACTTTTCCGCTGTACTTAAGCCGTATGATTATTATTAGAGGATATCGGTACCTTGAACATTGCTTCCATCTGCTCGCCCATCGCCTTATACCAACTTCTAACAACAACATTATTCAAAACAATTCAAATTATACATGCACACTTTCCAGGTCTCGGGGTATTTATATGACGATATGGCGGTATTGTACGCCGAAGATATTGTTATATTTTCTGATAGCGAGATGGCCTCCAAAAAGCTCTTAACGAGGTAGGTTTATACTGCAAACAGTGGAAACTGGCCGTAAATGCACTGAAAAAAACCCCCTTTTTCAGCAAGGGAAGAGTGAAAAATGGCACAATGGTATATTTTTATTTTACTGTGAAGTTTGAGGATATAGTAAGCCTGACTTGATTGAAAGGTGCATTTATTATTTTTTAAACATATTGCAAGGTTTAAACTGTCTTGTATGTTTTGTGGTCGGTACTCACTTAAATTGACTATTAACAATAGAACGATAAAGTTCTGGTGTAATCTGATACATGGTATAAGGAGGCTATTAAGCACTAAGATGTATATTTTGCATGAAAATGGAATATCTTCATCCCCATGAATGTTAGGTATATACAATATTACAGATATGTGTGGGTGTTTTTAACAATTTCAGTTGAACTCTAGCAAGATGCTGGATAAGTTATTCTGTAAAACTGAGATTATGTGATCAATTCAGACTGACTGGCAGATATAACAACACAGGGAAAGGAGAAATATGTTGTGTGTAATGGGAAAATGAGCCATGAGTTCCATTTTCTCGTCGAATGTAAAGGATTAAGTAATTTAAAGTATGAACTAATAACAGAATATTTCACAAGATGTGATCTGTATCATTTTAAGGCACTCATTGGGAATAGGATAACACTATTTAAGCTGGGATTATTTATCAAACGAGGTCTCTTCAGGAATCAATGTAATATAAGATATATATGTTAGCAGCTGCCATTTTATTTATATAGCATATATTTGTTCTCTGTAAATCAGAGCAATAAACGAGGGATTGGGTGGTAATACTGCAAATGAAAACAGGAAAATTCTGTCAAACTTCTCAAAATCGGGTGCTTTATCTGCATATTAGCTTGAATATTTAAATTATTAAGTATACTTTGATAACATACATGTATTATGATATAAATGTTCCTTGATGCTTTCCTTCAATATATACTATATCTGAACTATTGCATAGCACAATCTACATAAGATGAATTGTATCGAAATTTCCTAGATAATATTTTAAGTTTGAATATGATATATGTATTACTTTGCGGTTGTAGAATCTGTATGTAAAATTAGGCAAGAGGAAATATTGGGCATTGATATATTGCATAGCCTATTTGGATCAATCAGTTCAGTTTGTTTTTCGATACAATAGAAGCGTGATTTTCATTTGTAAATGCGACCGCATGCATTTTGTATAATTAAATGGATATGTCACTATTACCTGCCAGTATTATAATATTACGGAGAAATCCTGTTTCTTCTCATGCAATTCTGTTTTAACGATTTTCTTAAAAATAATTTACTGGTATTTTTGACGATTTGTATTCTCATGTTCAGAAATGGCTACCAGATTAAGGGGAGCTAACCCACGACATATTTAATGTAGAATTGTTTTCACCCAGCATTATAGTCTGTAGGCTCACGACCGGTCGCGGAAAAAGACGAGTTTTAATCATATATCGCCAACTTCACACCAGTTTTGAGAAATTTGGCATCATTGTTCGTGAAAAATAAAGACGTCTACATATTCAGTAAATATACTTTCTTAATGGACTTTTGTTTATCAGCTCCATTAATAATAGAAAAAATAGCGTATTTAACATCTATTCAAGCAAATTTCAATATAACCACTATACTATAACATTGGGGATCGCGAGGATATAAAGCAAATTTTGAAATAAATTTTGAAGAAATTTCCCATCATATTTAATTTATCAAAATATAATGGAAAGCAGATACATTGAAGATACTTCTCTGAGTGAATGAATTCAATGAATTTAATGAAACGTTTTCTCAGTGCGAAATAACAGTGTATATTCGACCTTCCTACGCATTTTAAGATAAAAGAGTGAGACAACGCCATGACATGTGCCGTATCTCTCCTTCTTGTCTATGGTTTATTTGCTCATGCTCTACAAAGTTAATACGGACCACAATATACGTTTCCTCCCAATTTCGGGCTCTTTTTGACGTAAATTATAAATACGCAAAATTTCAAAACTTCTAAATAAACAAACATAGAAATTATTAAAGACTTGAGATAATTATTTTAAAATTAGCTTCAATTATAGAAAGACATAATGAACTTTTACAGAAACTTTGTATATGATTGACTGGATTTTCTTTCAATTTTCTCCACAGACCAATGAAAATCCAATATTTCTGTTTGAAAATTTGAATTGACCAATCAAGTGCTTTAAAACTGGAAGATATCACGTGATGGACAGTTTACTATCAACTCCAGCCAAGTGTACGTTATTTCTCTGCTACACATGTGGTACAACTCCCCCCCCCCCTCCACCCCACCCCACCACACACACACCAAAACACCGCAAACCGTTCTGAAGAACACAATATTAAAACAAAAATGGTTCCATGTAAAACCAAACTTTATTCTACGCAAACCAAATATTCTGAAGAACCAACATTTTTGAAAGTGAATAGCTAGGATTTCGATTATCAGCATGTGTTAATGTGGAACGATTGTCCTCCCTATAGAGAAAAGTTGGAGCTAAAATTCCTTAGGACTGGGATTTCTTTCACTCCTGTTACTTTCTCTACCCCATCAATTCAATATTACGTCTCACCCACAGTAATATATGAGTAATACATCGAAATATAAATTACAAACAGGAGGCGCTCCACTACCGAAGCGTCTAGGGACCATGACGAGAAATATTTTTTCGAAATGTCGAGACAGTAAGTCGAAATTTCGATAATGCGAAATTTCGAGGTACTAAGTCGAAATTTCGACATAGCATACTATCTCGAAATTTCGACTTATTATCTCGAAATTTCGACACACTATCTCGACATTTCGAAAAAATATTTCTCGTCATGGTCCCTAGACGCTTCCATATACTCCACACAGAGTTGTGGGAGACACAATCAATTAAAAGATAAATGTACATATATACAAATAAGTTGAAACCAGACATAGTGAGATAGGTAAACCACAAGTGATACCTCTGTCGTTCATGTATTTGTATATGAGGGGGGAAAAATCATATACTGGTAATACCTCATGCAACAATGGGTAGGCCAACTGAGTCAACAGTGAGTGTGTGTGGGGGACGTGTAAAACCTCACGGTTTATTGGGTACAGTTTTCTCACAATAAGTCACCCATGTCTATCAGTTTTTTGTTATGGCATTTCTGCTTTTGATTTTCGCGCCCAAGGTGTCTGAATGACCGTCTAAACCCATAATGCGCCTTGTCAGACCCAAAGACATGGAAACATGTTTGCGCTTATCAATTAAGCGGTCAATAATAGTCACTAATGGTCAAGTGTTTATCAGGTGAGAGATCATTCTGTCTGATATTCCTGTACTAATTTGGCCGAAAGTAAGAAGGGGGCATTATTAGATGGCTTTACTGGGTGACATGACCGATAGCATCTCTTTCACCTCATTCTCGTCCAGGTATCTTTAATTGCTGTATTTAGTGTCGCTACTCGTTGCTGTATCCTAGTATTTGTAAATGAGGCAGACAAATCTACACAGCCCAGTCTCCTTACTTTACTAGACTTCATTTTTTTACTGTATATTATCGCCCTTTTTACCTGATATTAGTTCCGATCGGTGATCCCGACTAAAGTCTCATTGGTTGAGCTCTATGCACGGGCTCCCTATAATGATAGTGTACGCGTGTGTACGGGGTAGATGAAGAGGTAAGACTTGTATAGCCGGCCGACCTCTACTCAATAAGTGATATCTGGCGTAAAATGGCTCGAAACCGTCTTTGTCCGATTGTCGCCCGTACGACTCTGTATGCCCTCGCCCGCCAAAGGGGTCCTTCGACACCCTGTAATACATTCATCAATCTCCCGGAGCTCCCAATTATGAGCGGATCTTTACCGGGGAGCCGGTGGGCGGATCCTAGCCGTGAAATTAATGCCGATATTCACACGTTTTGTCCAATAAAGGGGTTGCCTCTCCTTTGGTTTTCTGCCTTATTGAAGGAAAATGGTTAATTCCCCCCCTAAAGCACCAGATACCCTATTGCAAGACGAGAGACACAAACAGGCCGAAACTTATAGGGGACCATCCTGACGGGGGGCGACAGGTATAGCACAATTTTCACCTGTCTAAGGGCAGTGCATCATTTAGGTAGATTTCTCATGCCCACCCATTTTTTCACCTGCACAAAAGAAGTACCATGACCCCCTTCTAGCGCTTCCATTGACGGCACCCAAAGAGATATCTTCAAATATGGGCTGATCGCCTGCGCTTTTAATTTATCCGACCTGTCTGACATTTCACCTTTCAGATGTCAAATCGAAGCAAATGTGGGGACAGATTTACAATTTCAAATCCGGATTCACGCTATAAAAAGTCCAGTTTTTCGTATAGGTACTGTTACCTTAGCACATATGTTTCCATCCTTGGTGTTTCACTGTATCAATGAAGATGGTTGTTCCGTTTCTCTGAAAGAAAAATACCATCATCTAAGTAGTTTATATGTAATCTACCAAACTATTTTTCAAATGTATTTTTAATCATTTAGGATAGAAAATGCTTAACCTGGTAGGATGCCAACGGATAGAATGTCACATATGTAGGAAAAATTTCTGGCTCGTAACTTGCAACTCAGAAAAGACATATTCTTCTAAATATAGAACATATCAAGAGTGTCGTTGTTTCCTGGGACATTCTTCCCTTTCCAACCGACAGTATACAAAGAACTGAATACGTCAATGGTGAATGCATGTTTCAAAGTTTTTTCGTTATTTTGGGATTACACTATCTTAGTACAGCACAGATTCTAGGGCAGAAAATTGGTCCCGAGTCCCGAGCGAGATTCGAACCAGCGACCCACAGAGTAAGGCGCCCAATCGCCAGCACCATATCTTCTGCTCGAGAATCTGTGTGGTACTAAGATAGCGTAATCCCAAAATAACGAAAATACTGTGATCCGATCACTTTCTAAATGACAAAAAAAAATATCTTCAAATGCATGTTTGTCAAGGATGGTGTAATTTCCTGTTGCTTTTATATGACTTAGCGGCAAGATATCGGTATTGCTCAAGGTTTATCTATGAGAATCTATTGCCACAACTGTGATATATGACAAGTTTTTCGGCAGACAAATATATTGCATATACAGTAGCATATAGTAATACTTTTCTATAGACAAATATATTATGATAGCTATGACATATGACAGGTCGTACATTTCCATAGCTATATGGTGTTGTTACAGCTGTAATATAGCAGGATATATTGTTCAGGCTTGGAAATAGAGGAAAATAATTTGATCAGAAATTATATTGAGAGCTATAAATTTGATGAGCAAAACTTCTTTGGCCATATAAAGGTGCCATGTTGATCAGTCTAGTACCCAAATTTGATCAGCTATTTAGCTGATCACTGACCCTTATTTTCACCCCTGATTGTTATAGATGTGACAACATTTCTAAAGTCAGATATTGCTATAACTTTAGCAGTCGAATATATCGTTATATGACATATTTCTGCGGACAAACATCATGAGTGGTTTGTGATATACGGTAACCTGTTTTGTAACAGATTACACTGCATTGTTATAACAGCGGTATATGTGAACAGTTTCTGCAGAAAACTGACGTATTAAAATGTGACCTGGGACTATCAAAGACCCAGCTGTGGTATATGTCAACTTTTCCACAGACTAATCGATTATAATTGTTGTGACATGACAAGATTTATTGTAATAAATGTGACACGATAACTTCTCTGCATACAAAACTATTGCAATGATTGTGACATATGATACATTTCATTTCTTATTGTAATAACTGTGGCTTGTGATAACTCCTCTGAAGACAAATCTGTTGTAATGATTAGGTTATATGGATATATGAAAAATTATCTGCAGACAGATTTATTGAAATAAATGTGATGTGATACAACTTCTCTGCGCACAAATCTATTGTCATTATCGGGACATATGACAGGATTCTGCAGGCAAATTTTATTGTAATGACTGTGACTCCTGTTAACCTCTCTGCAGAAGACATCATTGTATGATTTTGACACAACAAATGTTCTGTTGTAATGACATATTTTGCAGACAAAGAAATTACAATTTTCTGCAGAAAGATTCAGTGTCATAGCTGTGGCTTATGACAAATTCTGTGCAGAAAAATCTATTGAACCGGTAATTGTTGCGACATATAACAACGTTTCTACATACAGATATATTATAATACATGCCTATGACCATTTCGCTGCAAACCGATATGTCATAACTGCGGCATATCACTTTTCTAAAGACAGATGTTTTCCAATAACTGTGATGTAACACCTGCTCTTCAGACAGATCTAATGTGATTGGTGTGACATAGGACAACTTTCCACAAGACATACAGCTATATCGATGTCTCTGTGCCATATTGTTCTTCTGTAGGCAGTTTTTTTAAATGTGCATTTATTGTCACGGAGTTTTTCTGATATGTTTACAGACAATTCATTCAAAAATTAATTGTCATCCTATCACATTTTTATCCTATACTTGGAACTCATGCAGGGGAAAATACCGTAGGAATCAATAGATAAGACATTCGCAAGCTTATTTATACATATACTATTTACAGAAAACATGTGCCGAAGTGGTACGCCACTTCTTCCGGCAAAAATAAGCAAAAAAAAAAACAACAATTAAATAGAATAAATAAATAAATAAAAAATCTCAAGCAATTACATCAATTTCATACAAATATAGCATTCTGTATTAAATTTTCCTATCATATCATTTTTTCATAGCAAATGACTGCTCGATGTAATTGAATTTTTTGACATCGTGCTGTAAACCGGCAATATTTACAGTTTTTTCTTGATAGCTACATTTATAGATATAAAATTTAGTAATTAGCAGAAAGAAATTGATCGGCTTATAACTTTTAGTTTTTGTTATACCGAAATATCGCGTTTTCTATATATACAGCTACTTAAAGATTCCATTAGCTCATCAATAATTTCACATTCATAGAAATAGATGCTCGATTGTTACAGTGTGCTGTTTGCAAAAAGTACATTTATCGTCATTTCTCACTTTCATTTGTACAAGAAGTTTTGTTGTTGAGAATACGATCCTTTATTCTGTACCTCAGCCATTGCAATTTTTGTATTTTTGTAACACTTGAAAAACTTACGTATATAAATTTCCATTGCCCAGTATAGAGGCAGTATAATATTTTCCTGGATTTTGGGATTTTTTTTTTTTTTTTAACAACAAACCTTTTTTTTACAACCTTTCAAGCTTTTAATATGATCCGAAGTTTGAAAGGCATTTCTACATTATATGTCAGTCGTGGTACCATTTTCAGATCGCAGTAGCTGATGTACGACTCCATTGCTTTACAAATACCCTAATACTCTTAAATAATTGGATTTGGTTTGCATATGTTGATGAAGGATTCATAGTCTAAGTAAGACTCACCTTCATTATCAATCAAATACCCAATAAAGTATACATTGCTGTCAAATCAATTCCCATAGAAAATAGTTTGGTTGTTTACTCTGATGTTTTCATTTAACCAGATGTTTGTTGTATATAATTCTTCAGTAGTGACAGGTTGAGCTTTTGCGTTTTACGTCATACTGGATTGTTTCGCAAGGGATATTAGAAATTCATTTCCTTTTATATCAAATCTGAAATATTGGCTGTCGAGATTTCAAATAGTTGTTTGTACTGTGTTTGCTGTAAAAACAGTCTTATCCAAGTTGATTTGAGAGCTGCTATAAAATGCTGTATGTTTATCATATTCAAGACCCCCCCCGCCCCTCCCCATCTCGTAATCTTCTCAAAATTTCTCTTTTCACCCTATCTTGTTTCGATTGCCAGAAAAAAAGTCAAACATGGTATTCAGTTTCTTTATTTTATCGTCTGAGGGGTCTGGTAAGGCAATAAATAAACGATTCAGTTTTGATTAATGCTTTTAGTACAGCGATTCTTCTTAACGGTGTTAACTTTATCTTTGACCATTGTTCGAGCTCTTAATTGTTGTATATGCATTTCAATATTTTATCATATAGTTTGTAGCAGTCGTCAAGTCCAGATTACAAGAAAAAATATTCCAAGATGATTAAAGTTAGACTAGTCCAAATTTAATTTGTATCTGTGGTTAAACGTCTCTGAATCAAGCTTTTTACATCCTTCCCATGCAGGTGGCTCTAATTTTGTTATTATTTTCAACCCACAAAATCGTCTGCATATTGTGAGATCTTCACTACTATATCTCTTATTTTTACTCCCTTTATGTGTTCATTTTCCATTATTATTTAATATAGACAGTATTTCAGCATATAAGAGAAAAATGTGGTGATAATGGATCTCCCTGTCTGCATCCTCTAGAGAGCTCAAAATAGTTAAGAGAGGAAACCACTCTGCGTTGCAGCTGTCTTAGCTTTGTTAGATACGGATATCCATCTATTAATTGCTTTTGAATGAATTTATTTGAAAAAAACATAATATAGCAACAGTACAGATTTTACATATATAACAGTGTAGATGTAGAACAAACACGTAAGACTCAATATTAACAGTTATGGTGTATATGAAATTATATTAAAATAAAATTAATAACACGCTACACATATTGTAAGGGGCAGTACCTGATAGAGAACAGAAAACAAGTTATTGTGGACTGATATTGTAAAGAATAAATACTTAAATATATCAATAAGAACGCGTCACAAATATTTATGGAAGAAATAAAGCCTATAAAGTAGTCATAAAATAAAGGAGGTGACAATTATATAACAGAAATTAGCATACGAAATAAACAAAGTATAGATAGCAGTAACGTGTCCATCTATCTATTAATTGATTCCCCAAAAGTCAAAGTGACTAATACCTGATTGATGAAGGACCATGAGACGGAGGCGAACGCCTTTTCATAGTCGATGAGAAGAAGAAGCTCAGGTAAATTTTTAGTTTCTGTATATTCCATTAGGTCATATATCATCCTAGTAGTTTCACAAATGTACCTTTCGCTCATAAACCTTGACTGACTATCTGATATTAAAATTTCTAGAACTGTCTTCAGTTTCCTCGCTATACATGCTGCCCCATTTTATAGGTAATATTCAACAGATTTATAGATCTCCAGTTTTGTAAATGTTGTTTTGATTTGTCTCCCTTTGGTAAACATATAGTTTATTAATGTTTAGACAGTATGGATTTTTATTGTACGAGTTTACGTTGTGTTGAACCTCCGTATTGGACAGTCCAATACGGACTTTCAACACAACGTGGACGAATACAATAAAATCCGTACTGCATGTCTAAACATTGTATAATTACATATTCATAAAACATGAACATTTGTCACTGCAGCCTATATTGTTATAACTATAGGTTATGAAACTAATTCTACACAAATTATATTCCTACGAAGTAGGCTACAGATCGCAAATTGTCCGGTAATGAGTCAGTGAGTCCATACGAATCCTTTCGTCGGCAAAATAAGGAGAACCATTGACATTATAACTTTTATTTTTGGCATGAACGTGCATTAGGGCATTGTTACCAGCAAGTTCTGAGCTGACCGAATTCTGATGAAAATTTGATTTATAATTTTTTTTTTTATTATTTATTGATAGCTCAGCGAGTGCACTGTCATGCCCATTGGGAACCCTTGGCTGTATGTTTCACTGTATATATAACACAGTACAAAACGTGATGGGATAATGAAATAGGAAATGCTAATTTTCCATCATTTGTTAGTGCATTTATCTACACTGCTATTACAAGGCAACTTGCCATTCTTAATACACACAATTCAGTATATTGTTATAGATATATGTAAACTGTGGCCTTTAACGTGTATCCTATTTCACATCCAAACATTTCATCACAGACCAAATCATGCAGGCTTCAAATTTAGGTCAAATTGCCACTGATGATGAAATATCCTACATCAACCAATTAAGTCAGCCTGAAGCAATAACCCAGCAGAACATAGAAAGATCTGGTATCATCCTTCAGATTAGCCTGTGAGCAACAATGATATAAAATTTACTGAGGGTGAAACAAAGCTGTCCTGCAAGCCACCCAAGGAATTTATCAGCTTGTGTTGGGACATTTTGTTGGTATCATGTAAGTTGTTTAGTAGTTTACTCATTCAAATCTCCATACCATATTTTCTGTTATTCAACAGACAAATTTCTTTACTGGTTTTAATTGTTTAAGTTTTACTGGGTTTCAACTGCTACAGATAGTAACATAGTACTGATAGTGTAGAAATGGGTAGTGTGAATTTAATTATTCCATGTTTAGTACAATTTGTTCACATGGATGGTGGAATGTCTGGACTCTCAAATGAAAGTGTGTTATACATGTATAGCTCAAACATGTTAGGTTTGAGGAACAAACATAGTTGCAATTAATATATAACCAAAGAAATTTGATGACAATTATTGAATCTAAGTAGGCCCCTACCTAACAAAATTAGCTTAATAAAAAAGGCCTTCCTGACGTAAATTGTTTTCTTTTGAGAGAGAATGGTATTTTCTGGGTTAAGAATTTCCTGTATAAAGATAGGTTGTTCAAGGAGGCTTTGTTTTGCCGCTGTTGTGTGCATTAAGGGTATGGAAACATGATATATGCACCCAGAGCCCTGATCTACAGCTGTATAAAACTCAACATCTGGCACTGACGGCATGTTTAAAGGGTCTTAATTTATTTTCTTTGGGTAGAATTTAACTACATAAAGTAACTTTGATTGTACTTCTTGAATATTGACTATATATCACACTGGGATATAATTTAAACAAAAACATTACATGTATAATTATGTCTAAATTTTTCTTGTCATTTCAAATTTTGATTCCTTGATTAAGGGATACAGAATCACTGCCACGGAGTGTGTTGGTGTGTCACAGAATCACTGCCACAGAGTGTGTTGGTGTGTCACAGATTCACATCAGCACATTAACTGGTAAACTATTCATTCAATCCCATCACTTTTAATCTTCAACAAAATATTCAATATTGTTTTAATCGAAAATTTCTGGTGATTTTTGATGAAATCTCTGGTGATTCTGACTTGGGCTGCATGTGCCCATCTTAATATAGGCAGGATTTCAACTTGGGGCTGGGGGGGGGGGTGGGATTGCCAAGAGCTCAGTGCCTGTCCTAATGCCTACCTTACTTCGTAGGTCCTGTGACGCATAGTCACACTGCCATGTTGTTATTTCTGTAGCAGAAAAAAAATGGTTACAGCTATGATAAAAGGTAACATCTGCAGTAGAATATGCAAAAGAATGTTGTTATGGCCGTGGTAAATGATCCACTTTTCTGCATCAAACTATTAAAACAAGTTACAACATTATCATAATGATGGTATATGGTAACTCTCTAAAATAATTAGATTGAAAATTCAATCTATCAGATTGGAATTAGTGACCAATCTATTCGATTGAATTTCAATCTAATAGATGCAATTTTCCGTCTACAACCGATTCATTTTTATCGTTTTCAATCTATTAGACTGAATATTTTCAATCCGATAAGACATTGGTCACTAAAATCAATCTGATAGGTTGAATTTCAACCTAATTATTTTAGAGAGAACAAGAGCTCATGCGGCTTCAATATACGCCCGCACATTGTCCAGATTTAATATTTGTGATTCCATGGTACAGACTTGCAAATATATGCATAGACTTGGTGCGCAATCTCTAAAATAATTAGATTGAAAATTCAATCTATCAGACTGGAATTAGTGACCAATCTATTCGATTGAATATTCCATCTATTAGATTGAAAATTTCAATCTATTAGGTTAAATTTTCTGTCTACATACAACAGATTCATTTTATCGTTTTCAGTCTATTAGATTGAATATTTTCAATCCGATAAAAGATCGGTCACTAATTTCAATCTGATAGATTGAATTTCAGTCTAATTATTTTAGAGATAGCTTCTTGTTTGAGGCATCGATAACCCTGGCTTTGGCCCCAAAATCAACTTAGTTTTTTCTTTCTTCTAAGTTTGGGGTATCAGCATATCCAAAGTTTGGTCACATTCTGTACTCTAGAAGTGGAGATATCACATGGAGAACTAAAAAGTTAATAGGCCGCCAGATGGATAGACAAATAGACCTCAAAAGGTTTGCTTGTTATCATGTCACATTCTGCAGTCCTACACTGGAGTTTATAGCTCGGACATCAATATTTTAAACTTCCTTTCCATGTCTTTTCCCCTTTCTGCTATTTTTTTTTGTCGGTTTCCAATCCCCCACGGAGTCGAATTTTTCTAGTGATTTTTTCTCTCAAAAAATATGGGTGTCGAATCAATCCATCATTATGGTATATTTTGAACTGGGTACTTTCCCCAAATTTAATCGTGTATAATAGGAAAATTTGTGGTTACCTAGACATCAGAAGAATATATCATAAGGCTACAGGGACAATTACCAACTGTGTTCATGAATTATATTTTGGATAACAATGAAACTGGGTCATCACTTACAATGTAACAGACCAGCTATACTATATTTGGCAACAGTGATAAATTTTAAGATTCTCGATAACAGGTCGTATTTCTGTCCTGTATTTTGCAACTGGAGGACGTAGTTGACAAAAGGTAACGATCTTGACGAAAATTATGTATTGTTTTTTTTTACCAAAACTCCACTACGTTACCAGAGAGTAACGTTGATGATAGTCCGACATGCAGGCCCGACGTGATATTTAATAATTTTGATATATATAAAATGCTGGGTCTGTCCCCATGTTTCAGTCACACGAGGTTCATTGCCTAAAATGCACAAACTGGTATTAGAGTGAAGTGGAATTCGCTTAAATCCGGTGTCGGGTGTTTATTACAGAATTGTTACAACAATGTCTGGCTGTCGTTGACAGGTTCAGTACACTGGTTTGGTTCTTGTCAACCCTACTAGGCTAGTCCCCTCCCCACTCTCTACCAAACTTTCTATCCTATCTCCGGAAAGACAAAAACTTAAGATCTGACGCTCCGTGACTTTGTAGCGTATCATATTGTGTCATTTTGAGCCTATTTGCATGACCCCAGATCAGAGGATCATGGGGAAATTCCGAATGGCGGCCATGTGGGGTACCAGAAAAATGATGTTTTCGTAATTTTTCTTCAAAATTTCAGTTTTTCTGCGAGGAAAAGTGATCTCACATTTTTACTAATTTACTAATTTGTCATGCAGTTTTTGCGGAGAAATGACATAAATGGAAAAATCGAAAATTTGGACCGAAAAATCGACCAACAATACCTTTTTAGAAATGATGTCAGTGTGACGTCACAACAGCGGCTATCTTGGATTTTTTGTTTACATTGTCTTATAGCGCTTGACCGAAGGGTATAGTATGGTAAGTATGGGGAATGCACCCCCCCCCCCCACTCCCAGGTCTGGACAAGTCCCAATAAGCACAGGCCAGATAGGGATAACGACTGGAAAGTGATTGATTTGGCATCAATGTATTTAATATTGGTGGGTGACTCATTCTCAGGGGTTAGAAATTGTCAAATAAATATAGAGTCTAGAAGATGTTTTCAGACAAAAGAACTTCTACAAGAAGTCGGACAGGTATAAGACACTTTGAGTAAATGTTTACTCGTGTTTGCTGAGATGTTAGTTGTAGGGACCACCGCGGACTGGTTAAATGTCTTATCAATCAGTGTCCTACTGGGGGATAAAGTTGCCTCCTTCAAAGAGAAACTTGGCCAAACGCCCCTTTCAAGCTATCGGGGCTCGGTATACATTGCAAACAGATCAATTCTAAGACAGCTTGAAAGTATTAATGAATTTGAAAAAAAAAAGTGAAAAAAAAATGTTATCCATTACTCGGCTAAATAATAACAGTAGATTTAGCAGCGTGTATTTTTATATCATTCGAGCTGACCAGAAGAGTTATGACAAGCGCCTACAATGGCGAGCGTGTAAGCCCAGTCGCTGGTACCGTGGGTAAATTGAACCCCAACAAGACAGGCGGGGCAATACGAGAAGTGGCGGGGTGCTTCTGTGTCCCAGGCAGACAAAGCCCGGTGAAGCGGGTGCTTCCCTCCGGAGGGTACCGCAAATTGGAACATTTCAATAATTTCAAGTGATTCTTTTATCCACCTGTCAAGGGTATATAGAGAAGTAACGTGAAATATGATTTTCTACATTATGCTGAAACTGTTTAGTCATACACACGCCCCGTTGCACTGACATGGCATGGTATGCTCATAAAGTATGTCTTCGTTTATTTAAAGGATTAACAAATTAACACAACAGACTACGGTAAGCTCATAAAGTATGTCTCGGTTTATTTGAAGGATTAACAAATTAACACTTCATCCAGACTTGATATGCATATATCTTTTTTTCAGAAATTTCTTTTGTGATTTTAGTTTAAGTTGATATTTCTTTCTCAGAAATCCTGTTTCAAAGAAAAAATAATAATAATAATAAATAAATTAATTTTTTTTTTTAAAAATCCGGAATTTTATTTTCCTTCTTTTAAACATTCAAGTAATTTCAATTTAGATATCGTTTCTCTAGCATTTTTTCCTCATAGTGAATACAAAATTAAAAAGTAAAAACAGTAAAATCTTTAAGTGAAAATTTTTCCCTTTAGTAAATAATCAATTCATTTCTTCTGACGAGGTAAACTTATCAGGGAACCTAATGCCAGAAGGAACACTGATATTGAACGAATATCAGGTGTTTTTCGTCACGTGTACTTGATCAATATAAACGCTATAATAGTTATTCTAAGACACACGGTTTAGGACCAGGTGTTAATATCCAAACATATGATAAATTAATAAAGATCCTTGAATACATGTGTAAATAGTAGGTCCCTAAGTAATTGCATTCATAATGATGTCCCATGCTCGAGTCATTTACTGTGAACGGTGTTTGACCCTATCCTGGCTTGTGTAATCGATCTGTCGAGGACGTACAGCTTTTATCGTCATATGTCAGACCCCATTTATTTGATTTGTTAGAGAAAAGCGAAATTTGAGATATTGATTACTTGTATTTTAACTTAGCCAAATGATATGATCCAATGAGGCATATACTGTCCGCAATAAAACGATACGGGGTAAACTATATGCTTCCAGTGAATTGCTGATGTGAAAATTCTTTGTGGCCCACGATCGCTATTGAATGTTGAATGTGGCACCTATACTAGTATTCATCTCTCTTATCGAATGTTGAATGTGGCACCTATACTAGTATTCATCTCTCTTATCGAATGTTGAATGTGGCACCTATACTAGTATTCATCTCTCTTATCGAATGTTGAATGTGGCACCTATACTAGTATTCATCTCTCTTATCGAGTGTTCAATGTGGCACCTATACTAGTATTCATCTCTCTTATCGAATGTTGAATGTGGCACATATACTAGTATTCTTCTCTCTTATCGAATGTTGAATGTGGCACCTATACTATTATTCATCTCTCTTATCGAATGTTGAATGTGGCACCTATACTAGTATTCATCTCTCTTATCGAATGTTGAATGTGGCATCTATACTAGTATTCATCTCTCTAAATTCTATCTAGTAGAATGTTGAATGTGAACTTATACTACTATTCATCTCTCTGTCGAATGTTGAATGTGGCACCTATACTAGTATTCATTTCTCTTATCGAATGTTGAATGTGGCACCTATACTAGTATTCATCTCTCTTATCGAATGTTGAATGGAATGTAGCGCCTATACTAGTATTCATCTCTCTTATCGAATGTTGAATGGAATGTAGCGCCTATACTAGTATTCATCTCTCTTATCGAATGTTGAATGTGGCACCTATACTAGTATTCATTTCTCTTATCGAATGTTGAATGTGGCACCTACACTAGTATTCATCTCTCTTATCGAATGTTGAATGTGGCACCTATACTAGTATTCGTTTCTCTTATCGAATGTTGAATGTGGCACCTATACTAGTATACATTTATCTTATCGAATGTTGAATGTGGCACCTGTACTAGTATTCATTTCTCTTATCGAATGTTGAATGTGGCGCCTATGCTAGTATTCATCTCTCTTATCGAATGTTGAATGTGGCACCTGTACTAGTGTTCGTTTCTTTTATCGAATGTTGAATGTGGCACCTATACTAGTATTCATCTCTCTTATCGAATGTTGAATGTGGCACCTATACTAGTATTCATCTCTCTCATCGAATGTTGAATGTGGCACCTATACTAGTATTCAGTTCTCTTATCGAATGTTGAATGTGGCACCTATACTAGTATTCATCTCTCTTGTTGAATGTAGCGCCTATACTAGTATTCATTTCTGTCATCGAATGGTGAATGTGGCACCTGTACTAGTACTCCTCTTCCTTATCGAATGTTGAATGTGGCACCTATACTAGTATTCATCTCTGTTATCGAATGTTGAATGTGGCCGAGATTTGAGATATTGATTACTTGTATTTTAACTTAGCCAAATGATATGATCCAATGAGGCATATACTGTCCGAAATAAAACGATACGGGGTAAATTATATGCTTCCAGTGAATTGCTGATGTGAAAATTCTTTGTGGCCCACGATCGCTATTGAATGTTGAATGTGGCACCTATACTAGTATTCATCTCTCTTATCGAATGGTGAATGTGGCACCTATACTAGTATTCATCTCTCTTATCGAATGTTGAATGTAGCGCCTATACTAGTATTCATCTCTCTTATCGAATGTTGAATGTGGCACCTATACTAGTATTCATCTCTCTTATCGAATGTTGAATGTAGCGCCTATACTAGTATTCATCTCTCTTATCGAATGTTGAATGTGGCACCTATACTAGTATTCATCTCTCTTATCGAATGTTGAATGTGGCACCTATACTAGTATTCATCTCTCTTATCGAATGTTGAATGTGGCACCTATACTAGTATTCATTTCTCTTATCGAATGTTGAATATGACGCCTATACTAGTACTCCTCTCTCTCATCGAATGTTGAATGTGGCACTTATACTACTATTCATCTCTCATGTCGAATGTTGAATGTGGCACCTATACTAGTATTCATTTCTCTTATCGAATGGTGAATGTGGCACCTATACTAGTATTCATTTCTCTTATCGAATGTTGAA
>JAVTVY010051765.1:0-28099 GCA_036873755.1 Hanleya hanleyi
AAGTTTTACAGCGCAAGAAATATGAAAAATTTGAAAATCAATTTTCCTATTTCTAAGCTTAAACTTACCTTCACATACCGTGATGGCCCTCCCAGCCTCCCCGCTGATGGGTTATTCACACTGCGATTGAATAGGAAAGAAGGAAGTCACGTGGTCAGACAGAGAGGGTTCTGGGTACTCGCGCATGGGCATTGGGCATTACAGGGACTATTTTCATTTGGTTCTGTGGTAAGGTTTTACAATAGAGCAATCGCGTAGGAACACGATAGCAATAAGGTATGTGAAGGTAAGTTTAAGCTTAGAAATAGGAAAATTGATTTTCAAATTTTTCATATTTCTCCTATATTTTTGCAAATTTCCTCCTATATTTTCTCCTATATTTTCACTGTGAGCCACTTGCAGGCCTGTATAATAATCCTGTAAACATCCTTGAACTATCCTCATAGAATGATTATACCCAAGTCAGAATGATCGTATGTCAATTGTCCGTTTTAGGTTCTGTCGTCAGTTCTGACGCGCTGTATTGTCCACCCTATGGAAGTGATGAGCAGTACGCTGGGACGATGTCTGAGGTATTTCTTCATGGAGATCCCAGCTCAGTGGCAGCCTGTCGTCATGGTTGTTATACTGCTCCTGTTCTTGACGCTTTTACTCATGACCTGTCGTTACAGACTGAGACTACCGCTCTTTCTCGTCTTTGAACCGAAGACCCCGACTGGCAGCCATGTTCAGAGTCGCCGTCATCTTGTGAGCGGAGTACCTCCCAGAGGGCGAATCAAGGAAACATCGACGAAACAAAAATCTTCCAATGAAATTGTACCTGATACTGGAGACTGGACTTCGATCAAACAAAAGTTTTCGAATGATATCGTATCTGATCCCAAACTCATTACCAATAGGAAAAAGGGCAAAACTAAAGACCCGAAATATGGATGATTTCTTTTTATATACCATAACATATTTTGTCTTTTATGTATGATAATTCCATACCAACCGGCAACATCATGTTCCCAAGCCATTACATATCCATGGTAACCAGCCAACCAAAGAAGGACTTCCATATGTGATACATATAATGTCATGGCACTGGTTGACCAGATGCATCACTTGTCAAGCTATGACTTCGCTGCAAGTAAAACGATGCTGAATATAGCTTCTGGTATGTCTGGCATGCAAATCTTATTATCTTAGTTACAGCTTCAACAGAGTTCTGTATAATTTCCCCTCCATAGTAGAGAAGACAACCAGTGTGAAAATAAAGAGATGTTACAGTCTCAGCAGATCAGTAACCTGGCTTGAGAGGATCGATTATGGCTGTTCCAAAGATACTCTACAACATTGAGGTTGAGTTATGCCCCTTAGACAGGTGATGAGTGCAAGACATGTTAAAAATGTTAACATTTCATCTTCCCTAGACGACCAGTCCTACCGCGAAACTAAACTCCTGGCCTTGCCATACTTGGATATATATCTTGACATAGTCGAGGTCAAATACTAGAAGCGATATGAATAGACATCATTTTACAGTTAATGCCCCTCAGTTGTCCTGGAGCAGTGGAATATTTTGTCTAAACCAGTCAAACAGAACGTGACCTGATATCCTAATCCGGGTGAAAATCAGGGTTTAGTATGAACTTTCTGATAAGGTTAGTCTAATATCACCAGCAGGCACTAAACTGGTCCTGGAGGGGAGGTGGAGGAGGTATAATCATGCCCTGGATGGATGTACTTGGGCAAGTACTCAATCGCACTGTCATATAACTGAAAGCTTCTGATGGTGTGATGTATAGCTTCTTGTCTGGAACCATTTTGTCTACAGAAGATGACTGTTTTAAAACCACTTCATTTGAATGGAATTATTTAATATGGTAAATATTCTAATAATTCAATCACCCCATTAAAATTCAATCACTTGTAATTTTGTGGGCAAAAAAACCTTATACAGTCATTCTAATGAATTTGATCACCCTCTAAAATCAGTAAAATGATGAATACATTAATGAATAATACATTGTCTGCTTAATTTTGCACCATTTTTCGTCAACTTCTTGTTCTAATTATTTTGATCACTCCTTGATTTTACACTGGAAAGTTTCACTTCATGTGATCTATCTGTTATGTCTGTACTTGACTGGCAGCTAGATTGCTGTGTTCCAGAGATCAGTAACATTGGCACGAATTGAAACTTTAATCTGCTTCACTCACCAAGGCAAGGACATTGTAAACCTCTGTATGTGTTCTTGGTTAAACTGGCCAGTGTAAGTTGAATGATCTTCAACATTGCTGAATTGAGGATAGGCCTAGAAATGGATTTTACGTCATCACAGTGAAAAAGCCTGCTGAGAATGTGATCACTGAATATTAATAGGTTCATTTTCTTCGTGCAAGAGAAGGGCATTGGCTTACAAATACGAGTTAGGAAGTTTTACAAAAGATTATCTCTGGGCAAAACACAGTTCATATACATTGAAAATAAATATCTCCAGCATCCATGCTCTGGAAATCATTTTAAGACCACACCAAATGCCGGTGGTAATTACGGTAATCTGCAATGAACATTTCACCTGGACCTCACCGGTGACTTTCTTTATCGCTCAGGCTGACTTCAGCATTCCAGTCCACCCACATATTCATGCAGTCCTACACTGACTGGAACTAATGAGATGAATGCATATGTGATGTATGTGTGTTCAAGCATAGGAACCCAGAGTTCAGAGTTTAATGAAAAGTTTACATGCCAAGGGAGACTACTGGTACACAGGTTTATCATGTACATGTAGGCCTTCATAACTTTCTTGTCTGGTGAATGATATTGTACTAAACAGATTGAATTTTAACTGTTGCATTTTAGATCATTCAATCGAAAGTTATTATTAGTTTTTAAAGGTGAAATGCACAGGTTTTTGTATTTTATAATGTATAAAATTTTTGTATTGAATAATGATAGGAATAGCGGTCTATGTAATTAGTTTATTTTTAAGTAGTCTACTTGAAGCTTTAAAATGTTGGTACCCCAAGCCCAGCTGAATTCGGATTTGAAAACTGTCATCGCTTATCTTCTTTGACTGTGACGTCCTGTCAGACGAGCCTCCTGAAAACTGAACTTCAGGTGGTCTGTTTTAGGTTTGTGATGTGACGTCACAACCAGTGCCGAACAAGGGCAAATAAGTAATGGGGATTTCATTTCTTAAATCGGCCTGGTTTGAGATACCAACTTTGGAGCAGTTTTGTAAAGCTATTAGAAGACAAAATACTTCAAATTCACCCAAAAGAAGTGAATAGGCTGATAGTTCCAACACTAACTAACCCGTGAAGATCATATACATGTAAAGGAGAATATGAAAACCGTTGCATTTCAACTTTAATTCAACATGTCAAGTGGACTGAAGAATATACCTTTCATAAATTGTTATGAACATTATTCACTGGGAAGAGTGCTGTTTTAAACATAGGTTTTACGTGTATATACAGATATTTATTTAGCCAATTTCACTTCTATACCTTGAAAATCAAATTAATTATTTTGCTGTTATTGTTGCTCACATTTTACACACAAATTGCATCTTGTATTGTAAATATGTATATTTTTACTGATATCTTGGTCGAATTTCTATTTTGATTTTTTTTTTTCTTCTTCTGGTATATCAGAGTGAAAATCATTTGGTTCATGTACAAAAATGTGAAATGTTAATAAATTATGAAAGTTTATGCCAGCAGTAGTTTGTCATGTGTTTTAGCAGTATATATTGTGTGAACCCATGTGGTTTTCAATAAGAATGAACATTTTGAAGAGGTCACAGAAATGGTGAAATCCTGATGTACTGATTTAATACATGATGGAAAAGTTCTTATTAACTGGTTCCGGTAGAAATTAGGTGGATATACATGTACCGGGTAGTACCAATAAATAGGTTCTTACTTTATGTAAGAATCACGAGACAATGCATACAATAGCCAAGTCTGGGATACAATAGCCAAGTCTGGGGACAACAATGTGTCTAGACCTGTGCATTTTCAACGACACAAAGACCCAAACAATAGTTCCTACATGAAGTATCGACCAATAAATACTTGTCCCATTTGAAGAGAGAATGGGTAATATGCCTACATTGATACCAGTTTTGGCATGTCATAGTTAGAAATATTCACAAAGGAGAGCATAACCTGTACTTTCCTACACATATATTTACAGAAGAACTTTGACAAGTATTATAATTTATACCACCCAGACAGCTAACCTCATAGAATCACTGGGGTGTGAAATTGATCATATCAGGCACACCCAGGCCATTACACCAAGCATTCTGAGAACCCATAGCTCACCCTTTGGACATTGCATCAAGGATAGCAACACAATGGTTGCCATGGGGTATACAGATATTAGTTCGTGGTCCACTCAAAGGCGAAGTAGTTGGTTCATATAAATGTTGTGATGAGCTTTCAGTGTAAAGCTCACTTTGGGAAATGGAATACAGGAGCCTTATTCACGAAGCGCTCTTAAGGCCTAAGAGACACTTAAGCCGCACGTAGAGTCAACTTTGCGAAAGTGGTGGTATTCACGAACGGTTCTTAACTTAACAGAACACGTAACATTCTCTTAAATCGTATCTTATGTTACGGGAGCTCTAGAGCTCCCTTAAACCTCTCTTAGCGGTAAGAGGGGAAGACATTACTAGTTAGACGGGTTTCGACATGGCGTTTCTGCTACTGCAAGGGATGTTGAACGGCCGAAATTTCCGCCGTGAAAGGGTTTTAGGGATAGGACAAACCCTTTAGATATATATAGAGATTCTGAATTAATCCAACGGTGTAGAATTCCACGAAATTTGATTATGGAAGTCATCGATCTGATTAATGGTGAAATAACACACCCCAGCACGACACTGCGATATGACGGCATGTCGACAGGACATATCACCACCACGGAAGCACGACAACACTAAATGGCGGATATTGGCCACCATACCAAATTCTTCCCGCAATCACAAAAGAATAAAGAACATAGAACGCAAACCAATTTGCATTCGTGACCTGAGTCTTTCTTACAATACCATACAATACAATACAATACAATATGTTTATTGCACGACTCGTAAAATGGTACAAGTATGGCAAACAAAACAATATAATTACTATGGTACTTTAGCAACGTAGTAATTGTTAGTTAGTATGGTTTGAACCAACAGTGTGGGTTAGTAGTAATTCTAGGACATAACATAGAAGTTGCCAGTGTGTTGATGTATAAACTCTAATTACACAAAGGACATGTTGAAGTGGTTTGATAACATTTTTAGTGGTAACGAAGGCTGTTCTCAGGTTCCATGATAGGAATATATTAACCTATTTACCCACCACCGTCAGATTTAAAGAGGCCCGTAACTTTAAGTGGTTCGTAATTTTAAGAGGCATTTAAGTGTGGTTTTGTGAATACCACTTAGTGCACACGTAACATTCTCGCAAATCGCTCTCAACGTCCCCGCAAATGACTAAGAGGCCCGTAACTTAAGTGGCGTTCGTGAATAAGGCCCCTGAGCTGTGTGGGTGGGGTCTCATCCTCAGGGGTAGTGATTGATTGATTGACTGACAGCGTTTTGATCAATCTTGGTAAACCAAGTGTGCATAATGTTCGCTGATATTCTGCGAGATCCCATAATAATCCAATCACGACTTTTCGATTTGACAATGATTGGCATTTATTTCACGGGTATTAACATTTTCACATGGCAGAATAATTTAACATGCTCTGCTGACTAAGAAAGCCAGACTTTGATGTTTATATTTACCATGCACACAGTCTGGAAATGCCATATTTGGATACTGTTTCTTGATAATGTTTACTATATTGGTGTATTGGACGTGATATGATGTGTTTTAACTGGGGGTGTGATTTTTAAATTGTTTCATCAAGCTAGCCATCTGATTGGCTAACAAATGTAGTTTGAAATTCTCATGGGATTTATATGGCACTGATGTCAGATATAATATCATATTATATCTGACTTTACTGAGATTGTGTTTTGATGTAAGCTTTCAGAATATATAAAATATATTCCTGATGGGTAAATCTAAACTATTGAAAAGAGAACTGGAAATCCCTGTTTGACAAGACTGTATTTTGGGCAAACATCATGTCTGTGTTGAAAAATATTAACGAAATCACTCGATTCCACACCTTTGTTGCCAATCGGATAGGAGTTATCTGTGAAGGATCAGAACCTTTACAATGGTGACATGTGGACACAGCATTAAATCCATCTTCACATTGTAAGTTAAATACTACACCTACGTTCCGTCGTGTAGTGTTCGGCTTGGTTATGCGAAGATGCATTAAATCCAGCAGATGACACTTCTAGGGGACTCTTTCCCAAAAAAACTTACCACACTATATCTTTGGGTCAAGCTGTACAAGAAAATGTAAAATCCAAGATGGCTGCCATAATGAAGTCAGTGACTGAAGATTTTTCAGTCAGATTTATCAATTTTTTTATTTATGAGTTTTCTTCGCAAAAACTGCATGATAAATTAGTAAATAATAATCTGATATGAAATAAAATATGTTTTACCAACTTATCCATGCAAAAAAAACCCCCACAAATTTTGAAGAAATCTGTCGAAAATACCACTTCTCTGGTACCCCACATGTTGAATTTACCCATGAAGCCTCTGCTCGGGGGTCATGCAAATAGCCTGAAAATGACCCCACTATGATGATATACAAAGTCACGGAGTCTCAGCTCTTCATTTTGTGTCGTTACGGAGATGAGAACAAAAAACGAAAGGGGGACGGAACGTCTTAACTAGGGCTGGTTTGAAGCTTTTTTCTCGTCGCGATATAGCTGAAATATTGTTGAAAGTGACGTTAAATTCTATTCACTCACCCACTTGGACAGATTTCTGACAAACCACAGACTAAGGGGCTATGCTTTGCCTGCAGTTTCACTTGGTGCGATTTGGATTAGGCTGAAAAAGCTGCCATAGATATGGTTCATTCAAAAACAGTTGTTTCCCGGGGAGTTTCCCTAATGGCAGTCAGTAGAGAGTCCAGTCTCGGGGGCATAAAGCCAGCAGAGTGAAAAAGAACAGCTCCATGTTCAAATTGGCTTCTACGCATTGGTGGGTGCCCCAGTAAGGCAAAACTACAGGGTCAGCCAACCATCCAGTCGTATTACCACAAAACTCATGTTCCTACGCTCATCATTAGTCAATTTCACAATGATCTTGGTCATGCTGGAAGAAACCATGTTCTCCCCCGCTTGCTTCGGCAGTTTTGGATAATCAAGGCTAACTCTGCAGTTCGGAATGTCTCCAGCCCCATCTGATCGTTTGATTCTTGATGACCCACCATTTACTCGTGTTGGAGCCGATTGTTTTGGTCCATTCGAGATAAAATATGATCAGAGTTTGTATAATGACAGGAGTCCTGCTCAAATGTCTGGCAATACGTGCTGTTCATATTGAGATCTACTCCTTGGATGCAGACTTGTATTTGTACTTTGCGATGATTCATTTCATGGAGGGGTCCAGTGTAAGATATTCGATCAGACAATGGGACAAACTTTGTAGGGACTGAAAGAGAACTCAAGGAGAAAATAAGCAGATGGAACCGGTCAAAGATCCAGCACGCTATGCTCCAGAAACACGATTGACAACACATTCAATCCTCCAGCAGGTTCACATCATGGGGGAATATGGGAACATCAAAGTTGTACTGTTTAAAAGTGTTGGCGGCTCTTCTGAGGAAGCAAATGATGGATGACGAGAATCTTCACACACTTCTGTGTGAAGCGAAGGTTATCATCAGTGACTGACGATCTGGCAATTGTTACTGCTGAAAGGGAAGCCAAACCTACCACCTGGTACGTTTTCCAGAGAGGACGTGTATGCCTGAGGCAGATGGGGTCAAGTTCAGTATGTGGCAGATCTCTCTCTGGAGAAGATGGGCACACGAATATTTCCCTGTGCTTCAATAACGCTAAAAGTGGGATCAGACAAACAGAACTTTGAAGTTGGCGATATTGTGGGCAAATCAGCATTTTCGTTATGCTTTCCAGATCGAAATGGATTTGTGTGTCGCGAGGAAGTCAAAACAAAAACAGATGTACTAGTGAGACCAATTGACAAGCCGAGCCTTGTGCTCCAAAGTAAGTAATTAAGCATTTCTTGCATTAACATATAACTATACTTTTGAACAGTAATTCCCGAGATAGTACATACGAGTTCGCTGAACATTTTGAACGAAGACAGATTTTCAGTTAGTCCTGTGGTACAAGCCATTTAATTTGCATAAGAGGCCATATGTCCCAAAATCAATGCATGTTCTTAGTATGAAAATTTTTATACTGGGGGGGGCCTCGGTGGTCGAGTGGTCTAAGGCGCTTCACTGGTGACCTCTATCCTTCCACCGCTGAACCGACACGGGTTCGAGCCCAGCTGAACATTGTACGGAAGTTTTGTCAGTTACTTGCCGACGGGCGGTGGTTCTCTCCGGGTACTCCGGCTTCCTCTACCAATCAAACTGACTGTCACCAAATGAGTGAAACAACCTTGAGTGTGACATTAAACTGGTTAGGTTGAAGTAACAGGTCCATCGCCCAGTGCTATACACGATGAGAGATGTTGCACAGGCTAACATGTGTACAACATACAAACCAAGTTAAACACTGATTCACCAATGAACACTAATCATATCATTTATTTGATCATTCGGCCTTGTGGTAAGAATCTGTTTAATTGTTTCATTCTGCGCTCTGAACAATTAGGGGCCGGAGGGTTAGAGCGAATTGTAGTTTAACGTTTTACTTTTACTTCTGTAGTTACAGCTCAGATCTTATGATCGGTTGTCATGTGACTGGAGGTCAGCTAACTCTAAGCGCGCGAAATCAGTTAAGGTGGTGTGAGATCTGTTACGTTCGCCTTGTGATCACTGTAGGTATATGATTACAACACATATAAGGAAAGTGGGAAGAGGTGCGGACATACTGACAAAGTCACATGACTTCACAGTATAGTCTTCCGGTTAACCTATTCTAAAGTACATACCAAGAATCTAACGATTCGTGATATGTGTTGTATCTCAGGTACGCTTTTATTGTACCTGCTCATGTGGCAACTTGGATGATATGACCACACGGCCTCTAGCACCGGCATAAGCGGCATTAGATACAAATCTAGAGAGCCATGATGGAAATGCTCTGACAACTCGTATACTGGTAATTGGTGAGCTGTTTCGCTGTGACAACTCGTACATTGGAGATTGGTGAGCTGTATCGTCGTCAGATGTAAATGACGGCAATTAACACAAAAGACCAGTCTGTAAGGCCCGATGTCGACCCAGCATCAACTTCCCACAAATGCCAACATATATCAAAGACCAAAAGGTCTGTACAGGGGGCGGGCCTCGGGGACGAAACGTCCACCAGCATAATCTCGCCATATACAGGTAAAAATTACAACAGATATAAGGCAAGTGGGAAGAGGTGCCGACATACTGACTGCGTCACATGACTTCACAGAATAGTCTTCTGGTAAACCTATTCTAAAGTACATACCAAGAATCTAACGATTCGTGATATGTGTTGTATCTCAGGTACGCTTTTATTGTACCTGTTCATGTGGCAACTTGGATGATATGACCACACGGCCCCTAGCACCGGCATAAGCGGTATTAGATACAAATCTAGAGAGCTATGATGGAAATGCTCGGACAACTCGTATATTGGTAATTGGTGAGCTGTTTCGCTGTGACAACTCGTACACTGGGGATTGATGAGCTGTATAGTCGTCAGATGAAAATGAGGGCATTTAACACAAAAGACTAGTCTGTAAGGCCCGATGTCGACCCATCATGAACCTCCCACAATTGCCAACATATATCAAAGACCAAAAGGTCTGTACAGGGGGCGGGCC
Organism: Hanleya hanleyi; assembly: GCA_036873755.1. Taxonomy (NCBI): domain Eukaryota; kingdom Metazoa; phylum Mollusca; class Polyplacophora; order Lepidopleurida; family Hanleyidae; genus Hanleya; species Hanleya hanleyi. The sequence continues at coordinate 9,907 of JAVTVY010051765.1, forward strand.
TCGGGGACGAAACGTCCATCAGCAGAATCTCGCCATATACAGGTAAAAATTACAACACATATAAGGGAAGTGGGAAGAGGTGCCGACATACTGACAAAGTCACATGACTTCACAGTATAGTCTTCCGGTTAACCTATTCTAAAGTACATACCAAGAATCTAACGATTCGTGATATGTGTTGTATCTCAGGTACGCTTTTATTGTACCTGTTCATGTAGCAACTTGGATGACATGACCACACGGCCTCTAGTACCGGCATAAGCGGTATTAGATACAAATCTAGAGAGCTATGATGGAAATGCTCTGACAACTCGTATATTGGTAATTGGTGGGCTGTTAGTGAGATATTTCAACCTGTTTTATTGGATATATACTACCACGCCATGTCTTCCACAAGTGCAAGTGGAAGCGAACTGTGCGATCGTTTACGTCGCGTCGTTCATTGAGCAAAATAGTGGTATAACAAGCCAATATGACCCTTAATTGCAGCAAACTTTTGAGTAGACAGATCAGATGTCAGATATACATAACCGATAACATCACTTGCTAATTAACTGATTAATTGGAAAAGAGTAATGTAAGAATATCAACTCTGAATTCGTCTCGTAAAAATATATAATCTATTGCTGTCAATCTGGACTATAAATCTATCGAAGGGACTTTTCTTTGTGCTAAAGTGACAGAGCAAACCGATTGACAAGAACCGATTGTCTTTTCAGATAGTCACAGATAGGGCACTCACAATGATTTACTAATCGAATGTTATAGACAAAAAACTAAAGAAAAAAATGCTGTCGGTATGCAGTATGCTTTTTGTAAACTATGATCCTGGTCGTTCCTCCACTGGTGTAGATCCGCACGTTTGACAGAATATCCAATCGCTTTCATTCTATAATCTGTGAACTTTAGAAGCTCCGGTAAAAATATTTGGGGATTGAAATAGGTCGCCATCAATTAAGATTTCCATTCTTTGCTGGCATAATTTGGCAATAGATGGAATGCTGATGCTGGGAATGACACTCATTTAAATACAACAGACTAGTGGGTGTGCTTTATTCAGTCATTTTATTATTAAAATTTGGTCTAACATTCACAATTCATATGAGCTGGACTAACTAAACAAAGGGATTGGATCGATATGCAAGAGGTGGGAAAAGTTGACAACGTCTGGCGACTAAAAAGCAACCATATGACTCCATAGGAAAGCTTCCCTCAGCACTTCACAGTCGGCGCCGAGAATACAGTAGATTTTTTTCGGACGTAGCCTTAGTATCTCAGCCGCGCTTTTATTGCAGCTGTTCCTGTGGAAAATATGAAGTATCCACACTGCCCCTAGCACCGGCTTAAGCGGAATTAGATACGCTTTCCCAAGAGCTGTGATGAGAGATCAGCTCAAACAAATAACTCATCTGATGTTGATGGATGAGCATTGAGGTAAACCTGGTAAATGCAAGAATACTCCAAAAAACTAACCTGTGATGCCCGACGTTGTGCGGCCTAAATTTCCCAACAAAACAATAAACCTACATATATTTGTCGAAAGAGAAATACCCCATAACAATGCGATATACGGAGCAATCATTATGGTAGTTGTTTTGATTAAAGTCGGTCACAATAGACTGTGAGGGGGTCGTACTATTACCCAGCCGTTGCCCAGCCGCTGCCCAGCCGATTCCCAGCCGATTACCCAGCCGTGACGGCCGTGCCCAGCCGACATATATTCGTTATTTACGGCATTATTCTGAGGAATTACAACTATTAATGCATTCTGTTATAATATTTATACAATTCTGCTTTTATCTAGTATATTTTCAGGTAAATATCGCGTCCCGAGTGGCCCGTATTCGTCGATTCATTCTACCACGCATAAAACTTCGAGAATCAAAGATGGCGACAGAATTTCAGCATGGGGTGAATGTAAAAACTGGATCGACTCGACTTTCCTGAAACGGAACGGGATTCAATACAACAAACACATTTCAGTAAGAGAGTGAATGAATGAAACATCGGGCAGTTCTACCAGATACATTAGACAGTGACCACTTTCCAATCCTAACCAAATTTAGCATGAAACCAGATTTTGAAAAGACAGACCCTCTCCCACGCTTCCAATACTCGAAGGCAGACTGGGAAAGCTCCAAAACGATTGCAGAAGCCTAATTCGTGACGATCTACTTAGTAATGATATAGAGACTTTCAATGAAAATATAACCAGCAAACTTCTAAACATAGCACAAAGGCATATTCCAGTTACGAATACGCGGCCCAACAAAAATCCAGTGTCATGGTGGAACCACGAGTGTGGAAACGAGTGTGGAACTATTCTTTGAAAAGTAAATTCCTGCATGCTTCGATTCCTCTTGACGAGTTAGTTTTACCGACAAAACTTGTGGCGCCCGATGACATAATAGACTACGTGAAAAATGACATACTTTTTGGAAACTCAGTAGGCCACAAAACCGACACCACAGACCGCCAAAACAATCAGGAAACAATTAACGTTTGCAAGATAGAGACCGACTCAGAACTGACCAATACTCCGGAAGAAATTGTAGATACATGTAGGGACAATATAGACAAACCACAGGAGACAAACAATTCGACTGAGACGACAGGAGATAATCCAATTTCGTGTGCTAATTCCACTACCGAGAAACCGGAGTTAACATCTAGAAAAAATATGAGTCAGGTCTCGCTTGCCAGATTAACGGTCGAAAATAACGGCGTTTTGTTTGTTAGTCAAATGAAATCTTTTATGGTGGAAGGCAGCGGGGGGAAAACTTATGCTGTAAAGTTATTTCCCAAACCATGGTGCCCTTGTAGAGCCATTAACTTTAGACAGTTGACAAGAAACAGTAGGAAGAAATTAGATAAAAAATCTGGTAGAAAACGACCGAGACCGGCTGACACTGAGGTAGAAATAATCCCCGCCCCTGACTCTGAAGAATCTTGTAGAAAACGACAGAGACCAACAGACTGTGGGATTGATATAATCCCTGGTTCTGACACTGAAGACACTAAGGATAGGGAGATTATCACAAACGATCCTATAGATATTGAGGACTCCATTATCAGCGGTGAAGATTACCAAAGCACTGATGACACTGATTCTCTTGTTGTCAAATCACCATGGGTTTGTGGTTTATTCACTCACCACAGAGACACAATACTAAACAAGGGTCTTCTTTGTTCGGATACAATTAACGAAATGTCCTGACGGCTCAAAAAGTATTCTAAATTTTACAGCAAATATCAATGTTAGGATTTATTGTCATTGTGCGTGTGGTTTGCCCGATTGTTTTGATGATATGGTGGGATGCGAAGCAATGAAAGGCAAAAGACATTGCAATGTCTGGAAACACAAGTCCTGTGCTGGAGAAACTGAAGACTGGTTTTGTGACCAGCACAACTAGCCTCCACCCACCTATATCATGTTAAAAATATTTATATAACTTCTCACAAATGAACAATGTATCATTTCATCATTATTATTCAATTATTATTATTATTATTATTATTATTATTATTCAATTATTATTATTATTATTATTCAAATAAAAAAAATACAACCCAGGAAAGTCGAGTCGATCCAGTTTTTACATTCACCCCATGCTGATATTCTGTTGCCATCTTTGATTCTCGAAGTTTTATGCGTGGTAGAATGAATCGACGAATACGGGCCACTCGGGACGCGATATTTACCTGAAAATATACTAGATAAAAGCAGAATTGTATAAATATTATAACAGAATGCATTAATAGTTGTAATTCCTCAGAATAATGCCGTAAATAACGAATATATGTCGGCTGGGCACGGCCGTCACGGCTGGGAATCGGCTGGGCAGCGGCTGGGCAACGGCTGGGTAATAGTACGACCCACTGTGAGGCTACTCCCGTGTGAGTTGAAGTAACACATATATACAATAGTGACCACATGTGAAGGATTTGTCACATTGTAGCGTGATGTCGTTGAAATAACTGAAATGTACAATTATGTTCAAGAAATGCTTTGGAATGGATGCCATAGTATGCAGAAGAATGTCCCAGGGAATCGAAATATTCGTCCCGCTTCTTTTTGGAATAGAACACTACCCAATGTTGACCTGGCGATCTATCAGGTCTTTGTTCACGATGAAGGCTGTAGGTTTTCGTCTCACATGGTTTGGAATCTGGTTAGTGGCGCTTAGTCTGCGGACATACGTGCTTCGGAGTCGTTACGCCCTCTATATTCACAGAGACTGGTCAGTTGGAATTGTTGAACGGTTAAAGGGTTCTTTTTACCTGCGGCACGAGGCTCGCGTTGTTGTTGTTCTTGTTCTTGTTCTTGTGACTTTTTGAAATGCGCATGCGCTAGGAGAGTGTGATCTCTGCCACACTTTTCTTTTCAACCTCCGATCTCACATGACAACACTGTCTTCAAGCGCGTTCGAATTCATTTGCAACTATATTCGGTGGAATGAATTATTGCTTCGTTAATTATTATATATTAGAATAGTGTGAATAACGTCAAAGGACCTACGAAGTAGGTTAGGCATCAGAACTCCGACATGCACTGAACTCTTGGACCCCCAGTTGAAATCCTGCCAATATTATGATGGACACGGCACCAGCGATTTTAATCAAAAATCACCAGAAATTTTCATCAAAAGTAGGTCCACTCGAAACATGCTGGCAACAGTCCCCTAATGCACCTTCATGCCCAGTGTGAATAACGTCACAGGACATAAGAAGTTGGGTAGGCATTAGGACCTTGACGCACGCTGAACTCTTGGACCCCCAGTTGAAATCCTGCCTATGTTAAGATGGGCACGGCTCAAGTTAGATTCACCAGTGATTTTAATCAAAAATCACCTGAAATTTTCATCAAAAGTAGGTCAGCTCGAAACATGCTGGTAACAGTCCCCTGATGCACTTTAATGCCAAAAATCAAGGTTCTAATATCAACGGTAACACTCAGATATAACATATCTCTCAGATATAACATATATATAAATATTAATATTCATGTCACTGTTCCATTGTTTCTCTAGTTGTATTCCTCTTAAAGTTTGTACTCTGCCTTTGACTGGTGTTTGTACAATAAAATCTTGAATCTTGAATGCTTATTTTGCGGACGAAAGGATTCAGATGGACTCACTCATTACCGGACAATTTCAAACGGCAGCCCACTTCGAAGAGACAGAAATGACTATGTAGTATTTAATGAGTTGGACAGCCCTGTGCGCGAACAATACCTCGCAGTCGTGCAGTTATATTGTGCACTTTCGGTTGCATAACATTTGGCAAATACCTATTTTGAATGATTCTCTTTCAGAGCACAGCCTCTCTATCCTCATTCTCGCAAGCCAGGGCCTAAATTCGCTGGTATTGATGTTCCCGTCCTCTTCCGCACTCAGAATCCCTTTAGAATAGCATTAATCACTTCTGTAAATTCAATACTTATGTGTATCAGCAGACAATGCGCAGAAACATATTACATTTGACGTCATTCTCTCAAGTCGGATCCCATTTCTGCTAGAATTTACTGGTTCTATACAAAATTTACGTTACTTTGTCAATCAGTTTACGTCATATATTGCAGATACTGGCCATAGATGTTGACCTCGTGGCCAAAAGCTAGGGCCTTTGTTTTCCTGGAGGGGTTTTCGAGTTTGATTTCGATACTTAGATACCTTTCGCATTGACTTTAACTTGGCGGTCATTTTCGCGAATGCAACAATTTGATGTATCAAAAGATAATAACGAGAATTCGACATCATTCTCTTACACACAGACCTTGTTTAGTGAACTAGCCCCGAAACTTCGCACTTGAATCACCTTCGAAATGACAAACATATTCGCAAATTGAGTATAGGATGATATCCATAAATACTAACTAGAAATGTTTCTTGTTTTCAGAATTTGATTTTAAAGAAAAGAAATTAATAAAATTAGCAACCTTCGAAAAGGCTTGGCCGAACATGTCAGATGAGATGATATTTGCTAAGAATGAAATAGTTAATCATTTATATAGAAGAAGCAAACCATGTCTTGGTATTGACTTGCTGCGTGGAAAAGAGTGGCAAGGAATTTAGTTCGCAGATGATAACGAAAGTAAATGCAGAAACCTAATTAATTATTTTAATCGAATATCAAGACTGTAACAGGCCTCAATTTGAATAGTGAAAAAGTGTCATTATGCCTGTTCGATAAAGCCTTAAATCGCCACAGATCGAAGTGATAGACCCGATACTAAATTTATTGAAAAATAACTTTGAAGGAAATATAAATTTTCCATTTTGATCGGCAAATTAACCGAGAAGGGAGACTGAAGAGCGCAGATTTTCGCGCTATGACTAAATCCTCGAAATTTATTTGGATTTACAAATGTTTGAAAGCCTTTTTGATTTGCAAAAGGTAACGACTGAACCGAATGCTTTGAAACTTGGCATAGACGATATTTGTACCAAAACATTGCCAAAGCGATCATGGTGAGTTCGTCTGTCAATTCAGTATAGACGGAACGGCAGAGTCAAAATCGTCAGATTTTGAATGGGGAAAGTGAATATATATATATATGGCATCAGAACTATTACGCAATCCCTACAATTGTGGGTTACAAGTTGAAAATTACATCCCTTGGCATAAAACACTGGCAGATGGCGCTTTTTTCTACAATTACCACTACCTCTGCTGATATGTCTTTCACTGTATTATTGCCACTGCCGCAGGTTTTGACTACAATGTAGTCATTTCTCACTTGTTATAATCCCCCGCGACGGCTTTGTAGGATAAAGGAAACCACTGTCTTGATCTCCGTTCGCACGTACGGATATTTGGCTGTGATCAACTACAATAAAAGCGTGGCTGGGATACAAATCATCACAGGGATCATTTTTGGTTCTTGTGATGTTTTTAAAAATATGCAGTCAGTATGATTTTGTCTGTGGGGTCATGACTTTTTGTCACTCCAGCATTGTTCTCCACCACCCTTTTGATGTTAGGTTTAACTTTTTCAAGGCTTTGGCGTGTCTCAGTATTACACCAGGGTTTACGCAAACTCTGGGCTTTCAGCTTGATATATTGTATCACCAGTTTAAACGCCGGAGTTTCCTTTTCAACGCTTCCCTTTTATTACATGAACGCCATTTCCCTCCTTTGGAGGTCTCCTCTTCAGTAGTAATTAAATCCCTCGACTGTCCGCCGGATGGCGTGGCGTGCATGCGTCTCCCTCTTTTCCCTGCTGCATTTCTATGGAGGAAGATGTGCCTTGGAGAGCTGAACAAGTTTCACTAAGGTTAAAATTACAAGCGTCTAGTCCGTCATTCATAATCCAGCCGTCGTCCATTAGAGAATATCCGCGTCCATAATCCAAAGACCTATTCCATTTCCATATAACAGTATTAGCACCAAATTCAAAAAGACAAAAGTATACATAAACGTAGGCTTGTATCCTGCAAGAGAGAAGCGGTCAACAGTTTTCAATGATGCCGGCAAGACATCATGATGTTCCAAAATATCAATCCGTATCGCTGATCAGTATTCTTAATCCATAATATTCGTTATAGAGTCGTCATCTAAAAATGATGTACCTCAGTCACGCTTTGATTGTGACTGTTCATATGAGCACCATGAGGATCTTGAAGTACATGGGCTCATACGGCCCCTAGCCCCGGGTTAAGCGGAATTAGACACATGTTACGAAACGTAGCCCCATAGATCTTGCACGCTACGTTCGTATTTTGCTATCAGCATGCGATATGTATCGCCAAATTTGAGAAACTTTGAGTGGAGGCGCTTGGTAGAATAGCCCTGTACTGATAGTACTGTTAGTGAAAGTTTTTGCAAAGTGTATCTACCCCTGGTCGGCGGTACACTAAATCGAGCTAAATCAATTTGTGAAAAAGAAAGACCCTCATACTAAATGCATTGCCTGCTGTAATCAGCTGTGAACGGCAAACTTGTAAAGAGTGTGCTAGGTGGGATATGGCTAGCTGGAAGTTGTATATGACCTTCAAGCAAGATCTGTTCCTATATTCAGCGGAGAAATTACCGCCAAAACAGCGTTTTGCTTCCCTGGAAGCTGTCATTACGGAGATACTTCCAAATCTACCAACTAAGGCCGGTCCCACCGGCACGGAACCCGAAACAATGGGAAAGAAATTCTTCTGACCCAGCACAGAGAAGGAACCGTCAACTCGGACAGTAGTAGTGTATAACGAGCAACTAAAGCCAACTTTCACCCGTATGTAACTATGACGTCACAACTGGATGGTTTGTAACGAGGCTTTTGATTGGTTGAATTGTAAGTGTGAGGTTGAATTTGATTGGTTGAGGTGTCGTCCCTGTTGTAAAGCAAGATGGTGGGTGTCGGCCCTGTTGTAAAGCAAGATGGCGGCGTGGTTCGGTGATGTTCGGTTATGTTCGGTGTGGTTCGGAGATGTTCGGAGATGTTCGGGTGTGTTCGGGCATGTTCGGGCCTGTTCGCGAAGGGTGGAAAGCAAGATGTCGGTTGTCGGTCCTGTTGTAAAGCAAGATGGCGGTTGTCGTCCCTGTTGTAAAGCAAAATGGTGGCTGTGGGCCCTGTTGTAAAGCAAGATGTCGGAGTTGGTTCGTGAATGTTCGGGAATGGGGTGAAAAACATATAAAAGTAGGTGATTTTTAGTGAATGGGTTATAATCATTGGACTACTTTGGGAAGTTTTTCACTGACCTGATTTGCCTGCCTGCCTGCCTGCCTGCCTGTCCAGCCAGCCTGCCTGACCAGTTCCAGCTCCTGCCTGACCCGTTCCAGCTCCTGCCTGACCCGTTCCTGTCTGACCTGTAATCACCCATCCAGCCAGCCATCAGCCAGCCAGCCAGCCAGCCAGTCATTCTGCTTGCCTACTTTGTATGAGTTGTGGATCGTGCGTGTATTTTATTCCATTTTACCAGTGCAAATTCAACAGACTTTTACACGGTAGCAGTTCTTCACCAGCCTGAGCCCATAGTCAAGATGAATTCAGCCGACCTAGTGATCCTTCAAAAGAACCGTGTTCGCCTGGTTGATGAGATGCGGCATGCGGGGGCAATATGTGATCTGCTTATGGTTGATAAAATGCTGCTGAAACAGGGTGTGGAAGATATCATGGCGGAGAAGACTCCTTCACGACAAAACCGAGCTCTGCTCGATGGTCTACAGCGTCGTGGTCCCTATGCATTTCTAGCGTTCGTGCATGCACTGAAGAAGACGGAAAATGTAGAATTGGCTGATCTACTTGAAATTCCCGTTGTAGTAGAAGAGGGTATCTTAGTTATGGATACTACCGAACAGCGTACAGCTAGCAAATGTACGGGCCCAGAGTGTGGTGTACCAGCCAAACGCGGTGCATGTGCCAAGCGGTCCCGACTAACCCCTTTAGAAATACCTGAACCCGTTCTCCAGCCAGTGCCTGAGTCCATGGATGAACAAAATGAAGAAGAACAAGGAGAACAAGAAAAAGAAGAAGACCACATGGTGCAACTTCCTATGTCTGTGCAGTCCATTAATAACATTATCCAGCAGGCCTATGAGTCGGCCCACACGGATATATGGCAGCTTTCAGCTTATTTGACTGTCAGTGTGAAAGACGCACAAGTACATTTTAATGTACTGGCCTATATGGACAGACCCGCTAGGCGTATTGCCTTGTCTTCGCAGTGCTGGCAAAGACTGGAAACCGTTTATTATGCCGTGGACGCGGTGATTGGCGAACAGGCGGGTAACGAAGTGAAATTTTCTCTAGGTGAAGACATCTATGTGAGTGTTGGTTATTTCAACGACGACCTCCTGCTGCATATCCGTAAATGGAAAATGACGGCCGATACACAACAGCTTGCTCCTTGTCCTCAGGGTGTCACTTTGAAAATAGCGGCGTGGCGCAAGTTGCAGAGTGTGACAGCTGCAATTCGTCAAGCTTTGAATTACCAGGTGTCTCACACTATTTATCTGAAGTACATTGACACAGTTATGGCTCTGGTCAGGCCTCGCATTCGACAACTGCGTATCGAAGCCTGTGCAGGGTGTTTCAACAACAGTCCCATAATAATGCATACGTGTATGGACATTAGTGTACCCTCATACGCGCTGATCACTGAAGCATTACAGGTTGTCACCGAGGAGCAAATTGCCGTGGCATTGGAAGCTGCCTGCCCTCCTACCATTCCACGTGAAGAGATTACTACCTACATCTATGTACACCAGGGACGGAAAAACGATGAGGAGTTCAAGCAAGTCTTGTTGCGTAACTGGACAGTAGTACCGTTCCCTAATACGCGCTGATCATTGTGGTGAAAAACGGAACTATTGAACCTTTTCATGAAAAAACATTTCACACATTGACCTTATTCCTACACGTTAATTGAAGTGCCATTGATAGCGTATTATTATAAAATTCAACACTTTTTCACTGTGGTGAAGACGAACTATTGAACATTTTCATGAAACCATTTTCATGAAACCATTTTCACACATTTTACTCTATTCCTACACGTTCATTGAAGCGCCATTGATAGCGTATAATTATATTAAAATTCAATACTTCCAGTTTCACTGTTGTAAATACGTTCATTCTATTGTGTTAGTGTTGTTGTTGTATAAATATTGAACATTTTTTCAAGTTGAAAACATTCAGATAAACATGTTTGTTTCATTCTATTGTGTTAAATAAAAAAAATTTCAAAAAAATTTTCAAAAAAAAAATGAGTGTTAGTGTTCATTTAGTGGGGGAGCTGATGTTATATTTTTTGTGCTCAGTTAGAAGTTCCTCTTTCGGAGGAATGGGGTGGCCCTGAAAAGGGCCGTTGGAAAGTGTTACCACACTTGTTTTTTAGGAGCGGTAGATTTTCTTCACTCCGGCCACCTGCCTCCTGCAGACGGGACACTTTATTTTAAAATGCTGTTCGTCGGTTTCATTGCAGTGGCACTCATCCCCTGTACACGTTAGTGTCACCCAGCATTCTTCGCATACGCATAAATGTCCGCACGGAAATAGGGCGTACTCTGTTTCCTCGTTTGTACACACACTGCAGTTGGCTTTACTTAGTTCTTTATGCAGGTCTTTTTGTAGTTGAACCTTGACTCTGTCCATTTGACCCATGTCTTCTCTCATTTCGTTAATCTGTTCGTTTGCCAAGGTCACCTGGTCGTTTAGGCGGGACACCTGGTCGTTGAGACGGGTTACCTCGGTCCAAGAGCATTGTTGTTGTTGTTGTTCAGGTGGTAATGTTGTAGCTGGCATCTCTGTTTCCGGTGTTCTTATAATTGGCGTTTGGGTAGCCGCTGTATTTCCTGGTGGTCTGTTACAGTTTAACCACTCTACGGTGGGCAGTTCTTCTTCGTCCGTGTCATCATTATTATCTTCATCCATAGCCGCCGTTACCTCTTGGTCTTGTTGTGCACTTTGTCGTCTCAACGTATCGGCAATATGACGTTGATGCACTCGCTGTAGGCTTGTAATAATGGTGACACCGCCATCCTCTTCTTCATGTGTAATGACCTCCCTATGTTCTCTAGGATCCTCGAATACTAGTCTTCTTGTAGTCATGATGTATTATTGTGCATGAATGGTAACAACATTCAGCGCGCTATATAGATGTCTAGGCACTCATGTTGTAAACCAACATGGTGGATGTCCGCCCTGTTGTAAATCAAGACGGTGGGTGTCGGCCCTGTTGTAAACCAACATGGCGGCGTGATTCGGACATGTACAGTGACATCGCATCGCTGATTGGTGGGTGTACCAAAAAATGTTTACACCGACGTCCGTGCGACCACCCTTCCTGGGTTAATTTACAATCCTGAGATTTTTGCAGATTGGTAATAATACTATATCAGAATATAGAGGCGAGTATCTGTTCCTATGTTAAATGATTGCATGTATTGAAATAACATTGGAGGTTTGCCCCTGAGAAGGGCCGCGTGGCGTGCATGCATGATGATGTCTACTACTTAGTCTCTAACTCACGCCAGAATCCCCTTGATTTGGTACATTCTCACACTAGCCAATTCCCATGTTAAATGATTGCGTGGAGAGTACCAAAATGTTTACGCCGACGTCCGCGCCACCACCCTTCCTGGGTTAATTTACAATCCTGAGATTTTGCACGCGCAACCATCCTTCCTGGGTTAATTTTTTTTCTTACGGGTCTAAAATGGATGAAATCATTAAAATAGTGGCTTAGTCTACTGCTAATTTTCTTAATTTTTAAATGCTACATCCCTGAGTTGCCCCCGTTCAATTTGAAATAATTTTTATACTGACCTGGCATTTATTGCAAAATCACACGGGGTTTAAAATTGTGAAAGAAACACAAAATTTCTTGCAGCGTCCAGCGTGGAAGTTTGGATCCACCATTTCGCTGACGTCCGCGCGCTGTACGGTATAAATAGCAGTGTTTTTTATCTTGTTCATTCACAATTACATGATGTCTGAAATAATGGATATTGATGCAATGATAAAAGAGTTGCTGAGTGATAGTGACCTATCACTCTCACCAATGCAGAACACAAAATGGCTGGATGATATATTACAGCCCCCAGATGAACAACACTCACCGGTACCACAGCATGATGTCACCGCGCTGGAAAGTACACAACACCCACCGATAGAGGACCAATGGCTGGATGATATATTACAGCCCAGCCTATTTACAGATCAACAAGAAGAACCGGTACTACAGCATGATGATGATGATGTCACCTCCCTGGAAAGTCCACGGTTTCAACAAATGCTCCAACATGTGTTCCAACACTATGATCAAGAAGAAGATATCCAAGTTCAACTGCTACCCGCCCCCGATCAGTTGGTACATCCGGAAGAAAAAAAAGCAGGACAAGAAGAAAAAGAAGAAGGAGTGGGAGGACAGGGAACGAAAATACAGCCAGAAGAGAAGGAGGAGGAGGAGGGAAAGGAGAAAAGCGTAGGAAGAAAAAGAAAAAGGGGTGAACAAGAAAAACAAGAAATTGAACACCTGCATCACTACGCTACTGCCATAAAAGAAGACTGGCACCACCCGTAAAATGGACACCAGCCCGGTTTTTACGCTGTGTACAATGCGCTACACGTTTTGCAAAATATGCAATATTTCCCTGCGGCCATCAAGCCCTGTGTCTACGCTGTATGGACGCCACACAGACCCACCCAACAGACGACCCTATGTTCAATGATACACCCCTAGAGTGTATTTTTGTCACCATCGATTGTCCCGTGTGTACCCGGCGGCGGATAAATTTCGGCGAATGATGTAAACCCTTACATCTCCAAAGGCCCTTTTCAGGGCCACCCCATTCCTCCGAAAGAGGCACTTCTAACTCAGCACAAAAAAATAAAAAAACACCAACTCCTGCACATGCACACACCTAAAGGTAACAATAGGTAAAAAAAATAACACATGAATTTTTTCCATGTTAAAAAATCCATTCCTATGTTTATACCATTAGAATTGACCCTAAAAAAGAGTGGCGTGCACTGTATTTAATTACAACACATATAAGGGGAGTGGGAAGAGGTGCCGACATACTGACTGCGTCACATGACTTCACAGAATAGTCTTCTGGTTAACCTATTCTAAAGCACATACCAAGAATCTAACGATTCGTGATATGTGTTGTATCTCAGGTACGCTTTTATTGTACCTGTTCATGTGGCAACTTGGATGATATGACCACACGGCCCCTAGCACCGGCATAAGCGGTATTAGATACAAATCTAGAGAGCTATGATGGAAATGCTCTGACAACTCGTATACTGGTAATTGGTGAGCTGTTTCGCTGTGACAACTCGTACATTGGTGATTGGTGAGCTGTATCGTCGTCAGATGTAAATGACGGCATTTAACACAAAAGACTAGTCTGTAATGCCCGATGTCGACCCAGCATCAACTTCCCACAAGTGCCAACATATATCAAAGACCAAAAGGTCTGTACAGGGGGCGGGCCTCGGGGACGAAACGTCCACCAGCAGAATCTCGCCATATACAGGAAGAAATTACAACACATATATAATGCACATGTATGCCAGAATCCCTTGATTTGACACGAAAATTCACACTAACCAACTCCCATGTTAAATGATTGTGTCTATTAATAGCATTAAAGTGACATCGCATCGCTGATTGGTGGGTGTACCAAAATGTTTACGCCGACGTCCGCGCCACCACCCTTCCTGGGTTAATTTACAATCCTGAGATTTTGCAGATTGGTAATAATACTATAGAATATAGAGGCGAGTATCCGTTCCTATGTTAAATGATTGCATGTATTGAAATAACATTGGAGGTTTTGCCCCTGAAAAGGGCCGCGTGGCGTGCACTCATCATAATGCTGAATATATAGTCTCTCACTCACGCCAGAATCCCCTTGATTTGGTACATTCTCACACTAGCCAATTCCCAGGTTAAATGATTGCGTGGAGAGTACCAAAATGTTTACGCCGACGTCCGCGCGACCACCCTTCCTGGGTTAATTTACAATCCTGAGATTTTGCAGATTGGTAATAATACTATATATAGAATATAGAGGCATACTTCCTATGTTAAATCATTGCATGTATTGAAATAACATTGGAGGTTTGGCCCTGAAAAGGGCCGCGTGCACTGTATTTAATGCACATGTATGCCAGAATCCCATTGATTTGACACGAAAATTCACACTAGCAAATCCCCATGTTAAATGATTGCGTCTATTAATAGAGTCGATATACGCGTGGCTCATTGGTGGGTGTACCTAAAATGTTTACGCCGACGTCCGCGCGCCACCACCCTTCCTGGGTTAATTTTTTACAATCCGTTCACTGTGTCTATGTTTCAAGTAAGGAGATGGCCCTGAAAAGGGCCGTTGATAGGGGCAGGGATTGTTTTTTGGTGTTGCAGATGGCTAATAATACTATAGAATATATATAGAGGAGAGGAGATTGTAGGATTTCAATTGAATGTGCCCTGTTTAGAAGTTTCCCCTTTCGGTAGATTGGGGTGGCCCTGAAAAGGGCCGTTGGTGGTTGGCCCTGAAAAGGGCCGTTTAATCCGGCTTGTTCTTGGTTCTTTATTCTTCCTCTTTGGGTATGAAAATGCCGGCAGGCTGCATTGAGTAACGACTGGCCGACTCTCCCGATGTTAGGGGAATGTGCTGGAGGAAGGTGGCGGGTGCAATTGTGGCCGGCATCTCCTCCTTCTCCTCCTCCTCCTCTTGTTCTTCTTGCCGTAAAATGTTTTGCAGAAAACTCATAAAATCTTCGCCGTTGATGTTGCGGGGAGCAGCCGTGATGAGGCCATGAAGTTGGGCCCACTTGTCCAATGTCATGTTGATGTTGTCTTGGGCCCAGGACTTCATGGCCTCCATCCAGTACGTTTTTGCTCTTGCTCTTCTGGCTTCTTTCTCTTTCTTGGCCTTGGCTGCTCCCCGCGTGGTGGACATCTTTGCTACGAATTGTCTTTGCTGGTACATCTTTACTGGTCAAAGTGTGTGTTTGGAGTGACGCTATGCACGCTCCCGCTGGCTTTATACCGAAATACAGTAGTTTTTCATTGGTAGTTTCAATCACGGCCTACGGGTTTCATTGGTTCTTTTTAATGATGGCTGATTGGTTCTTTCAAAGACATTTCATTGGCTCTAATTGGGGCCATCTCATTGGTCCCTAGTCTCAACTCCCCACTCTTCCTGGGTTACGCCAGAATCTCTTGATTTTGCACGAAAATTCACACTAGTCAATTCCCATGTTAAAATGATTGTGTCTATTAATAGCATCAAAGTGACATCGCATCGCTGATTGGTGGGTGTACCAAAAAATGTTTACACCGACGTCCGTGCGACCACCCTTCCTGGGTTAATTTACAATCCTGAGATTTTTGCAGATTGGTAATAATACTATATCAGAATATAGAGGCGAGTATCTGTTCCTATGTTAAATGATTGCATGTATTGAAATAACATTGGAGGTTTGCCCCTGAGAAGGGCCGCGTGGCGTGCATGCATGATGATGCTACTTAGTCTCTAACTCACGCCAGAATCCCCTTGATTTGGTACATTCTCACACTAGCCAATTCCCATGTTAAATGATTGCGTGGAGAGTACCAAAATGTTTACGCCGACGTCCGCGTGACCACCCTTCCTGGGTTAATTTACAATCCTGAGATTTTTGCAGATTGGTAATAATACTATAGAATATAGAGGCGAGTATCCGTTCCTATTAAATCAAATGCATGTATTGAAATAACATTGGAGGTTTGTCCCTGAAAAGGGCCGCGTGAAAAAAAACAGCATCATGATGAGCATGATAATGATGAAACAAGGATCTCACTTACGCCAGAATCCCTTGATTTTGGTACATTCTCACACTAGCCAATTCCCATGTTCAATGATTGCGTGGAGAGTACCCAAATGTTTACGCCGACGTCCGCGTGCCACCACCCTTCCTGGGTTAATTTACAATCCTGAGATTGTGCTATTTTTTTTTTTTTTTTTGTCATACTGGTTAAATGATTGCATGTATTGAAATAACATGATGGTTGGCCCTGAAAAGGGTCGCGCGAGTCATACTCTCATTCACACATAGGCATGCACATGTATGCTATGCCTTGGAAAAAGTAATCCCCAAAGTGGATGAAGTACTATGTATAGGGTGCACAGAGGCCTAGAGTGTCAGTGTTCCCTGAGAAAGTCAACACACCACAACCTCCAGTATGGCGCCTCGAAAAAACAAAAAAAGGGGTAGTCGATCGGAATCCACGTGGCGTACCACTGTCAACAAGGTGTTAACCGATTTATATTACAATCCTACCAGTCCAGCCGCTTATAGCGCTGTGGCAGCGTTGGCTCGAGCTGCCCATTCGCAAGGCATTAATCGAACTGAAGTACGAGACTGGTTAAAAACCCAAGACACGTATAGTTTACATCGAGCAACTCGACGACATTTTCGCCGTAACCGAGTGATCGTCGGAGGTGTAGACGCACAATGGCAAGCGGATTTGGTGGATATGAGTCGATTTGCTTCCCACAATGATGGATATCGGTACATGTTGACCTGTATCGATATTTTATCCAAGTACGCCTGGGTACTACCCGTTCGTACCAAAACAGGAGAGAATTTGATACGGGCATTCCAGCAGATTTTCAAGACGGGACGCAAACCCCTGTATTTGCAAACGGATGAAGGCACAGAATTTCTCAACCGACCCTTTCAAGCCTTTCTTAAGAAACAGAAAGTATCTTTCTTCCATACGTATAACGAGACCAAAGCCTCTGTGGTGGAACGATTCAATCGGACCTTCAAAGGGCGAATGTATAAGTATTTTACCGCCAAAAACACTCGACGCTACCTCGATGTACTACCTCAACTGGTGCAAGGGTACAATCGAGCCTATCATCGCAGTATCCAGCGAGCCCCCCTCGATGTGACAAAAGGCAACGAACATCAAGTGCGCCGTACGCTGTACCAGCAGCCATCATCATCATCATCATCATCATCATCATCACGCACGTCACCCCGTTACAAACGTGGAGATGTGGTACGCGTGAGTAAAGTGAAAGGACAATTTGAGAAAAGTTATTTGCCCAACTGGAGTGACGAGCACTTTGTCATTGTTCGCCATAAACCTCGACAGCCACACGTCTATCAACTGGAAGATTTACATGGTGAAACACTGCAAGGCACGTTTTATGAAGCCGAATTACAACCGGTGGTGAAAACACGGAAAGATTACTACACGGTGGAAAAGATTTTGAAAACGGAACGTCGACGGGGAATCCCCTATCATTTCGTCAAATGGCAAGGGTGGCCCAATTCGTTTAATTCCTGGGTATCCGGCCGTGACATGAAACGTCTATAAATTCTACCGCACATCACCAGCCTCCATCAGTGTAGATGGGATACCATGGAGCGTGAACGTCTACCCTTAATGTTACAGACTCGAAAAGGACAAGTCGGTACGCTGTTGTGTGCAGTAGTGCTTCTGGGTACCTTATTTGGAGGTGTGTTCTACGATTTGTCCTACCTGATATCCTGTTTTTCAACACTCAGTCGTCCAAGTGCTGCTCCACCGGTGCCTGAACGTCAAGTGCAATTACCCAACAGTACTACCACGATCACCAACCTCACCACGACCACGACCACTCGCCCTCCTACATCGCCGTTTTTTAAGCGTACTCCTCCACCTCACCGCCAGCCTGCCCCTACCACACCGTTTTTTAAACGTACACCTCC
>JAVTVY010051766.1:0-27304 GCA_036873755.1 Hanleya hanleyi
ATGGTGGAATATTCCATTCATCTCAGTGATGGTGGCTCATTCCATTCATCTCCGTGATGGTGGATCATTCCATTCATCTCAGTGATGGTGGGTCATTCCATTTATCCCAGTGATGGTGGATCATTCCATTTATCTCCGTGATGGTGGATCATTCCATTCATCTCAGTGATGGTGGCTCATTCCATTTATCCCAGTGATGGTGGCTCATTCCATTTATCCCAGTGATGGTGGATCATTCCATTCATCTCCGTGATGGTGGATCATTCCATTCACCTCGGTGATGGTGGCTAATTCCATTCATCCCAGTGATGGTGGATCATTCCTTTCATTCAAGTGATGGACGATCATTCCATTCATCCCCGTGATGATGGATCATTCCATTCATCTCAGTGATGGTGGATCATTCCATTCATCTCAGTGATGGAGGATCATTCCATTCTTCCCAGTGATGGAGGATTATTCCTTCATCTCAGTGATGGTGGATCATTCCATTCATCTCAGTGATGGTGGATCATTCCATTCACCTCAGTGATGGTGGCTAATTCCATTCATCCCAGTGATGGTGGATCATTCCATTCATCTCCGTGATGATGGATCATTCCATTCATCTGTGATGGTGGATCATTCCATTCATCTCAGTGATGGTGGATCATTCCATTCATCTCAGTGATGGTGGATCATTCCATTCATCCCCGTGATGATGGATCATTCCATTCACCTCGGTGATGGTGGCTAATTCCATTCATCGCAGTGATGGTGGATCATTCCTTTCATTCAAGTGATGGACGATCATTCCATTCATCCCAGTGATGGTAGCTAATTCCATTCATGCCAGTGATGGTGGATCAATCCGTTCATCCCAGTGATGGAGGATCATTCCTTTCATCTCAGAGATGGTGGATCATGCCGTTCGTCTCAGTGATGGTGGATCATTTCGTTCGTCTCAGTAATGGTGGATCATTCCATTCGTCTCAGTGATGGTGGCTCATTCAATTCATCTCAGGGATGGTCGATCATTCCATTCATCTCAGTGATGGTGGATCATTCCATTCATCTCAGTGATGGTGGATCATTCCATTCGTCTTAGTGATGGTGGATCATTCCATTCGTCTCAGTGATGGTGGATCATTCCATTCATCTCAGTGATGGTGGATCATTCCATTCATCTCAGTGATGGTGGATCATTCCATTCATCCCAGTGATGGTGGCTCATTCCATTCATCTCAGTGATGGTGGATCATTCCATTCATCTCCGTGATGGAGGTTAATTCCATTTATCTCAGTGATGGTGGATCATTCCATTCGTCTTTGTAATGGTGGATCATTCCATTCGTCTCAGTGATGTTGGCTCATTTCATTCATCTCAGTGATGGTGGATCATTGCATTCATCGCAGTGATGGTGGATCATTTCGTTCATCCCAGTGATGGTGGATCATTCCATTCAGCTCCGTGATGGTGGATCATTCCATTCACCTCAGTGATGGTGGATCATTCCATTCGTCTCATTGATGGTTGATCATTCCGTTCGTCGCAGTGATGGTGGATCATTCCTTTCATCCCAGTGATGGTGGATCATTCCTTTCATTCAAGTGATGGAGGATCATTCCATTCATCACAGTCATGGAGGATCATTCCATTCATCCCAGTCATGGAGGCTAATTCCATTCATCCCAGTGATGGTGGATCATTCCTTTCATCCCAGTGATGGTGGATCATTCCTTTCATCCCAGTGATGGTGGATCATTCCTTTCATTCAAGTGATGGAGGATCATTCCATTCATCACAGTGATGGTGGATCATTCCGGTCATCCCAGTGATGGAGGATCATTCCATTCATCTCAGTGATGGTGGATCATGCCGTTCGTCTCAGTGATGGTGGATCATTTCGTTCGTCTCAGTGATGGTGGATCATTCCATTCGTCTCAGTGATGGTGGCTCATTCAATTCATCTCAGTGATGGTGGATCATTCCATTCATCTCAGTGATGGTGGATCATGCCGTTCGTCTCAGTGATGGAGGATCATTCCGTTCATGCCAGTGATGGTGGATCATTTAATTCATCTCAGTGATGGAGGATCATTCCGTACATCTCAGTGATGGAGGATCATTCCATTCATCCCAGTGATGGTGGATCATTCCATTCATCTCAGTGATGGTGGTTCATTCCATTTATCCCAGTGATGGTGGATCATTCCATTCATCTCCGTGATGGTGGATCATTCCATTCACCTCAGTGATGGTGGCTAATTCCATTCATCCCAGGGATGATGGATCATTCCATTCATCTCCGTGATGGTGGATCATTCCATTCACCTCAGTGATGGTGGATAATTCCATTCATCCCAGTGATGGTGGATCATTCCATTCATCTCAGTGATGGTGGATCATTCAATTCATCTCAGTGATGGAGGATCATTCCATTCATCCCAGTGATGGAGGATCATTTCATTCATCTCAGTGATGGTGGATCATTGCATTCATCGCAGTGATGGTGGATCATTTCGTTCATCCCAGTGATGGTGGATCATTCCATTCAGCTCCGTGATGGTGGATCATTCCATTCACCTCAGTGATGGTGGCTAATTCCATTCATCTCAGTGATGGAGGATCATTCCGTACATCTCAGTGATGGTGGCTCATTTCATTCATCTCAGTGATGGTGGATCATTCCATTCATCTCAGTGATGGTGGATCATTCCATTCATCCCAGTGATGGTGGCTCATTCCATTCATCTCAGTGATGGAGGATCATTCCGTACATCTTAGTGATGGAGGATCATTTCATTCATCTCAGTGATGGTGGATCATTCCATTCATCTCAGTGATGGTGGATCATTCCATTCATCCCAGTGATGGTGGCTCATTCCATTCATCTCAGTGATGAAGGATCATTCCATTCGTCTCAGTGATGGTGGATCATTCCATTCATCTCAGTGATGGTGGATCATTTCATTCATTTCAGTGATGGTGGATCACTTCATTTATCCCAGTGATGGTGGATCATCATTTCACCCCAGTAATGGTGGATCATTCATTTCATCTCAGTGATGTTGGATCATTCCGTTCATCTCAGTGACGGAGGAGCATTCCGTACATCTCAGTGATGGTGGCTCATTCAATTCATCTCAGTGATGGAGGATCATTCCATTCATCCCAGTGATGGTGGATCATTTCATTTATCCCAGTGATGTTGGATCATTCATTTCATCCCAGTGATGGAGGATCATTCCTTTCATCTCAGTGATGGTGGATCATTCCGTTCATCTCAGTGATGGAGGATCATTCCTTTCATCTCAGTGATGGTGGATCATTCCGTTCATCTCAGTGACGGAGGATCATTCCGTACATCTCAGTGATGGTGGATCATCATTTCATCCCAGTGATGGTGGATCATTCATTTCATCTCAGTGATGGTGGATCATTTCATTCATCTCAGTGATGGTGGATCATTTCATTCATCTCAGTCATGGTGGATCATTTCATTTATCCCAGTGATGGTGGATCAATTCATTCATCTCAGTGATGGTGGCTAATTTTATTCATCTCAGTGATGGTGGATCATTCCATTCATCTCAGTGATGGTGGATCATTTCATTCATCTCAGTGATGGTGGATCATTTCATTTATCCCAGTGATGGTGGATCATTCCATTCATCTCAGTGATGGTGGCTCATTCAATTCATGTCAGTGATGAAGGATCATTCCATTCATCCCAGTGATGGTGGATCATTTCGTTTATCCCAGTGATGTTGGATCATTCATTTCATCCCAGTGATGGAGGATCATTCCTTTCATCTCAGTGATGGTGGATCATTCCATTCATCTCAGTGATGGAGGATCATCATTTCATCCCAGTGATGGTGGATCATTCATTTCATCTCAGTGATGGTGGATCATTTCATTTATCCCAGTGATGGTTGATCATTCCATTCATCTCAGTGATGGTGGCTAATTTCATTCATCTCAGTGATGGTGGATCATTCCATTCATCTCAGTGATGGTGGATCATTTCATTCATCTCAGTGATGGTGGATCATTCAATTCATCTTAGTGACGGTGGATCATTCCAATCACCTCAGTGATGGTGGATCATTCCATTCATCTCAGTGATGGTGGATCATGCCGTTCGTCTCAGTGATGGTGGATTATTCCATTCATCTCAGTGATGGTGGATTATTCATTTCGTCTCAGTGATGGTGGATCATTCCATTCATGCCAGTGATGGTGGATCAATCCGTTCATCTCAGTAATGGAGGGTCATTCCTTTCATCTCAGTGATGGTGGATCATGCCTTTCGTCTCAGTGATGGTGGATCATTCCGTTCGTCTCAGTAATGGTGGATCATTCCATTCGTCTCAGTGATGGTGGCTCATTCAATTCATCTCAGGGATGGTCGATCATTTCATTCATCTCAGTGATGGTGGATCATTCCATTCATCTCAGTGATGGTGGATCATTCCATTCGTCTTAGTGATGGTGGATCATTCCATTCGTCTCAGTGATGGTGGATCATTCCATTCATCTCAGTGATGGTGGATCATTCCATTCATCTCAGTGATGGTGGATCATTCCATTCATCTCAGTGATGGTGGATCATTCCATTCATCTCAGTGATGGTGGATCATTCCATTCATCTCAGTGATGGTGGATCATTCCATTCATCTCAATGATGGTGGATCATTCCATTCATCTCAGTGATGGTGGACCATTCCATTCATATCAGTGATGGTCGATCATTCCATTCATCTCAGTGATGGTAGATCATTCCATTCATCTCAATGATGGTGGATCATTCCATTCATCTCAGTGATGGTGGACCATTCCATTCATATCAGTGATGGTCGATCATTCCATTCATCTCAGTGATGGTGGATCATTCCATTCATCCCAGTGATGGTGGCTCATTCCATTCATCTCAGTGATGGTGGATCATTCCATTCATTTCCGTGATGGAGGCTAATTCCATTGATCTCAGTGATGGTGGATCATTCCATTCGTCTTAGTAATGGTGGATCATTCCATTCATCTCAGTGATGGTAGATCATTCCATTCATCTCAGTGATGGTGGATCATTCCATTCATCCCAGTGATGGTGGCTCATTCCATTCATCTCAGTGATGGTGGATCATTCCATTCATTTCCGTGATGGAGGCTAATTCCATTGATCTCAGTGATGTGGATCATTCCATTCGTCTTAGTAATGGTGGATCATTCCATTCGTCTCAGTGATGTTGGCTCACTCAATTCATCTCAGGAATGATGGATCACTCCATTCATCTCAGTGATGGTGGATCATTCAATTCATCTTAGTGACGGTGGATCATTCCAATCACCTCAGTGATGGTGGATCATTCCATTCATCTCAGTGATGGTGGATCATGCCGTTCGTCTCAGTGATGGTGGATTATTCCATTCATCTCAGTGATGGAGGATCATTCCATTCATCCCAGTGATGAAGGATCATTCCATTCATCTCCGTGATGGTGGATCATTCCATTCATCTCAGTGATGGAGGATTATTCCATTCATCCCAGTGATGGAGGATCATTTCATTCATCTCAGTGATGGTGGATCAATCCATTCATCTCAGTGATGGTGGATCATTTCATTCATCCCAGTGATGGTGGATCATTTCATTCATCTCCGTGATGGTGGATCATTCCATTCACCTCAGTGATGGTGGCTAATTCCATTCATCTCAGTGATGGAGGATCATTCCGTACATCTCAGTGATGGTGGCTCATTTCATTCATCTCAGTGATGGTGGATCATTCCATTCATCTTAGTGATGGAGGATCATTCCTTTCATCTCAGTGATGGTGGATCATTCCGTTCATCTCAGTGACGGAGGATCATTCCGTACATCTCAGTGATGGTGGATCATCATTTCATCCCAGTGATGGTGGATCATTCATTTCATCTCAGTGATGGTGGATCATTTCATTCATCTCAGAGATGGTGGACCATTTCATTTATCCCGGTGATGGTGGATCATTCCATTCATCTCAGTGATGGTGGCTAATTTCATTCATCTCAGTAATGGTGGATCATTCCATTCATCTCAGTGATGGTGGCTCATTTAATTCATCTCAGTGATGGTGGATCATTTCATTTATCCCAGTGATGGTGGATCATTCATTTCGTCTCAGTGATGGTGGATCATTCCGTCCATCTCAGTGATGGTGGATCATTCATTTCATCTCAGTGATGGTGGATCATTCCGTTCATCTCAGTGACGGAGGATCATTCCGAACATCTGTGATTGTGGCTAATTCCATTCATCTCAGTGATGGTGGATCATTCCATTCATCTCAGTGATGGAGGATCATTCCGTTCATCTCAGTGATGGAGGGTTATTCCATTCATCTCAGTGATGGTGGATCATTCCATTCATCTCAGTGATGGTGGATCATTTCATTCGTCTCAGTGATGGTGGATCATTTCATTTATCCCAGTGATGGTGGATCATTCATTTCGTCTCAGTGATGGTGGATCATTCCGTTCATCTCAGTGATGGTGGATCATTCATTTCATCTCAGTGATGGTGGATCATTCCGTTCATCTCAGTGACGGAGGATCATTCCGTACATCTCAGTGATGGTGGCTACTTCCATTCATCTCAGTGATGGTGGATCATTCCATTCATCTCAGTGATGGAGGATCATTCCGTTCATCTCAGTGATGGAGGGTTATTCCATTCATCTCAGTGATGGTGGATCATTTCATTCATCTCAGTGATGGTGGCTCATTCCATTTGTCCTAGTGATGGTGGCTAATTCCATTCATTCCACTGATGGTGGATCATTCCATTCATCTCCGTGATGGTGGATCATTCCATTCACCTCAGTGATGGTGGCTAATTCCATTCATCCCAGTGATGGTGGATCATTCCATTCATCCCCGTGATGATGGATCATTCCATTCACCTCGGTGATGGTGGCTAATTCCATTCATCCCAGTGATGGTGGATCATTCATTTCATTCAAGTGATGGACGATCATTCCATTCGTCCCAGTGATGGTGGCTAATTCCATTCATGCCAGTGATGGTGGATCAATCCGTTCATCCCAGTGATGGAGGATCATTCCTTTCATCTCAGTGATGGTGGATCATGCCGTTCGTCCCAGTGATGGTGGATCATTCCGTTCGTCTCAGTAATGGTGGATCATTCCATTCGTCTCAGTGATGGTGGCTCATTCAATTCATCTCAGGGATGGTCGATCATTCCATTCATCTCAGTGATGGTGGATCATTCCATTCATCTCAGTGATGGTGGATCATTCCATTCTTCTTAGTGATGGTGGATCATTCCATTCATCTCAGTGATGGTGGATCATTACATTCATCTCAGTGATGGTGGATCATTCCATTCATCTCAGTGATGGTGGATCAGTCCATTCATCTCAGTGATGGTGGATCATTCCATTCATCTCAGTGATGGTGGATCATTCCATTCATCTCAGTGATGGTGGATCATTCCATTCATCTCAATGATGGTGGATCATTCCATTCATCTCAGTGATGGTGGACCATTCCATTCATCTCAGTGATGGTCGATCATTCCATTCATCTCAGTGATGGTCGATCATTCCATTTATCTCAGTGATGGTGGATCATTCCATTCATCCCAGTGATGGTGGCTCATTCCATTCATCTCAGTGATGGTGGATCATTCCATTCATCTCCGTGATGGAGGCTAATTCCATTTATCTCAGTGATGGTGGATCATTCCATTCGTCTTAGTAATGGTGGATCATTCCATTCGTCTCAGTGATGTTGGCTCATTCAATTCATCTCAGGAATGATGGATCATTCCATTCATCTCAGTGATGGTGGATCATTCAATTCATCTTAGTGACGGTGGATCATTCCAATCATCTCAGTGATGGTGGATCATTCCATTCATCTCAGTGATGGTGGATCATTCCATTCATCTCAGTGATGGTGGATCATTCCATTCATCCCAGTGATGGTGGATCATTCCATTCATCCCAGTGATGGTGGCTCATTCCATTCATCTCAGTGATGGTGGATCATTCCATTCGTCTTAGTAATGGTGGATCATTCCATTCGTTTCAGTGATGTTGGCTCATTCCATTCATCCCAGTGATGGTGGATCATTCCATTCATCTCAGTGATGGAGGCTAATTCCATTCATCTCAGTGATGGAGGCTAATTCCATTCATCCCAGTAATGGTGGCTCATTCCATTCATCTCAGTGATGGTGGATCATTTCATTCGTCTCAGTAATGGTGGATCATTCCATTCGTCTCAGTGATGTTGGCTCATTCAATTCATCCCAGTGATGGTGGATCATTCCATTCATGTCAGTGATGGTGGATCATTCCATTCATCTCAGTGATGGTGGCTCATTCCATTCATCTCAGTGATGGTGGATCATTCCATTCATTCATACGTGTCAGGGTAGTCTTGATCCTATACACATTCAGCGGAATTGAGCTTCAAAAATAATGCATATCGTTTCAGGTTGAACTTTAGCTTGCTGCAAACTTTCGGAAATTCGGAATAGTGACCATCGGTCATCTTATGGAATTCGTGTTTTTGACAATATTTTGTATCATTAAAGCGCCATCTGAGCCACTTCGCAAACTGTATCGAGCGAACGTTTCATTGTGTCCCACTTCCAAATTTACCTCGGTACATTCGGCTTGTTCCATGAATCATTATTCGTCATGGATATGTGAGTGGTACTCCCTGAATGGCCCACACGATACTCTATATCGCAGCCAAATCAGAAACAGAGGCCCTTGAACTAAATAGTAGACCTATATCACAGCCAAATCAGAAACAGAGGCCACTGAACTAAATAGTAGACCTATATCACAGCCAAATCAGAAACAGAGGCCCTTGGACTAAATAGTAGACCTATGTCACAGCCAAATCAGAAACAGAGGCCATTGAACTAAATAGTAGACCTATATCACAGCCAAATCAGAAACAGAGGCCATTGAACTAAATAGTAGACCTATATCACAGCCAAATCAGAAACAGAGGCCCTTGAACTAAATAGTAGACCTATATCGCAGCCAAATCAGAAACAGAGGCCCTTGAACTAAATAGTAGACCTATATCACAGCCAAATCGGATACAAAAGCCATTGGACTAAACAGTAGACCTAGCTAGCAGTCAAATCTGAAACAGATGCCATTGGACTAAATGAGAGACCTTTATCACAGCTAAATCTGAAACAGAGGTCATTGGACTAAATAGTAGACCTATATCACAGACAAATCTGAAACAGAGGTCTTTGGACTAAATAGTAGGCCATCCAACTGGCCAAAAATGCGCAAGAAAAAGTGATGGCGACATCGCCTGTTAATAGTTGGCATCCACTGGTCAATTTAGTCTCCTTGGACTGGTGATTCCCGCGTGCTCGGATGTCATTCTCACTATTGACTATTAAGGTCAGTTTGAGGTCGAAAGTCAGGTCAATTAAGAATGAATCGTCTAATTTTATTTTAGCTCCAGAATGTCGCGTTCAGCAATATTCCAGCTATATAGCGACAAAAATTAGCAAATTATATCGAAGAACCAATTACCATTACCAATCTATCAAAAATCTAACAATAAAACGTATCTAAAAACAAAATTACATCGCAAGTCAACTGTTGTCAAACAACCTCTTATGAGACTTTCTTGTCAATGCTTGTGAATGTTCAAATACTTAGCCAGGGGGACCACCGACTCGGCCTCACAGACCCAAATAACTATTTCATGTTTCCTATACACCTCTAAGACGGTCTCTTTCTACGATAACACCATCATCATTGTAAAAAAATCATAGTTTTTTTAGATTGCTTATTGAATTCACAGCGATATGGTCTCAACATATGAAGAATACACAGACAGAACAAATGTGATAACTATCGCGCCGAAAGGTGATAAGTTAGAGCCATCACCCTTTTTCATGATCACCTTCAAAAATGATGGCCATCACCTCTGAGTTGTGATGAGCGATGATTGTAAATTCAGGTCATTAGTTTTTAAGGGTGATGAGGTCACATCAGCACCCTTAAACGGTGATGACTCTCACCATTTAAAAGGTGATGGCTCTAACTCATCACCTTTTAAAGGTGATGGCCAGGTCTGATCACCATTACAGAGTGATCACTGATGGTCCATCACCTTTTTTCTGGCTGTGTAGTATTGTTCATACTCTAGGGAGAAGAGATCATCTTCTGTGACCGAGAGTGATGCGAAGTCCGCAGATGTTGATCAGGATGATCCTCTAGATGGACCGGGTCTCTAATATCCTGTTCCTCACCCCCAAAACACACAGTCTCTACCACCTCGGGAGATTCTGCAGAGCCAAGCCAGACGCCATCGTGGTATGTTCAAATTTTTCAAGTAGCTCACCTTCCTCCCTTTCCTGTACAACTCTGACAGCTTTGCGCATGATTTGAGCAGTCTTCTCACCCTCACAACTCTCACAGTCTGCATCCTCGCACGCACTTGATTAGTCTGCGCCTTCTTCTCAGTCTGCGCCTTCTCACCCCCCTTACTTCTTCGCACTTCGAACCTCTGCACCTTCTTTTCGTAACAGAGGCCTAGGATACTGGAGTTTTCCCCATACTCCATAGTCATCTAACCTCTCTGCTCAATATCACAACCATCAGTCTCCATCTGCTCCACAGGATTGTCACACACCACCGCAGGTCATGTCAAACTTAATATCTCCGAAAGAATACGGCTTTGCACTGACGGCTCAGATGCCCGAAACATTCCATTGCACGACCTGGAACACCAATAAGCACTTCGAACTTGTCGATTTTCGCCTGACACGGCAACGCG
This sequence comes from Hanleya hanleyi, assembly GCA_036873755.1. Taxonomy (NCBI): domain Eukaryota; kingdom Metazoa; phylum Mollusca; class Polyplacophora; order Lepidopleurida; family Hanleyidae; genus Hanleya; species Hanleya hanleyi. The sequence continues at coordinate 10,814 of JAVTVY010051766.1, forward strand.
TCCAGCTGATCCGTATCTGCTAAAAAATACACTGTTGAAGTTCGCATACCTTAAACTCGAATGAAGGTGCCCTCGCCCACTCAATCCTCAACACTTCAACACTGTAACTCGACAAGCAGCGAACGGGGACAGTGACACCGTAAACTCGTCAATGGGCAGAACAGCACACCCTACAACAGTTTTAGAATAGTCGCGATCAATTCACGGAAATCCGACGTCGTCCCAACGCCACCACTTCTGCCATCTCTATTTCCTGCTAAGTCGAAAATTGATAAAAGTCTGTCGTATATAGCCCGCCGAACGAGGAGGATCTCTGATCGACAGCGTCACTTTTCTTGCTAAGCAGTCGCGGCTAATTGGCATGATAGGCGACACGAAATGGTATAAGCGTACAGATAAAAACACAGGTACATGTAGGTCAGCAAATCAAACTGTCAAGATACGAATGAATGTCATAGTACGATGGATAATAATGGGCACGTATTGAATACCGATTACAAACGCTACAAAACAGAGTTAACTTCAGTACGTATCTCGATATGAAGAATGAAGGATGAATTTCTTTCTATGATTAGCCTCTCGAAATCAGTACAGAAGAGTAGCCAACCTGCCAGGACGGCGCTAGAAACAGTTAATATGGCATTGTCTGGTAATGGTCGGCATCCATGGTCAATCTGTCCTACTTGGTGATTAATGTGTGTCCGGATGTCATTCTCACTTTCATACTTTCATATCTTACTGGGCTTATTATAAGACTGTTTGCAGAATATTATGGGTAAAAAGGATCATGGGGAAATTGAATATGGTGGCCACTAGGGGTCGACAAATCCTCATAGTTCATCATGTCAGGTTTATTTTGTGCCTATAGCGTAATTCTCCGTCAAAATATCATTTGCAAATCCATAACGACGGTCATGATGGGCTATACGCTTTTTCACATTTCTTCTCTGAATTGGGTTATTTTCTTCGCCTCGAAGAACATATTTCTAGTTTTGAGCATATATTTTCATTTTAGGCTTATTTCTATTCATGAATAATTCTGTATAATTTCTGCACAAAGCGCGCAATGGCACCATGAATGAGTTAGAATGGCGACCATGAAGTGTCCTCTAAAATTTCACTGTTCGTATATAGTTTAGGATAATGCATGATTATCCCGTATCCACGTTTATCATATTCTAGCTATCTCAGCCAAATGGTAAATGTGCAAATTCAAAATGTAGCCACTCTAGGTCAACCGAGATTCTTATTTTTCAGGATTTTCTTATAAACTGGCTTATTTCTTCACCGCATTTTATTATTATTTCACCTAGAAATTTCACCGCATAACTTATCATTTCAGGCCCATCTCAATTTTTAATTGCATAATTCTCAAGAAGTTCCACAGGCAAACTCAACATGGTGACCATGATGAGGGACAATCCAAAGTTTTTTATCTGACGTTTGGGTCATTTTTTCATCTCAAAGTATATAGTTATCAAGTTCAAGCTATTTCACCTCATTACTATGCCTGTTTTAAGCTTATTTGCATAATTCTCCGTACGAAATATATCATTGATCATTTAGAATCTTGACCATGTAGATTCATCTTAAACTTTCTTGTCTTCGACTTCTCGTATTGTACTTCAGGGTGTTGTTCACTTTAACATATTTCTCAAGTTAGATCTATTCACGTCATAGCTTATCATTTCAATCTCAGTTTGCGCCTATTTGCATACATTCTCATATCAAAGCGTCATAGACAAATCCAAATTATTTGATATGTTGGATCATACAAACTTCATTTTTATTCTTAAGTAAACTTTTAGTTCGAACAAGTAGCTTGTAATTTCAGACCCGCTTTGCGTTCATTTGCACAATTTTCTGAGCAAAACATTTGGAAAATGTTTAATTGGCATCAATATTGGTCATCTGAAAAGGGATTTTCATGTTTTTCATTAAATTTTGGGCATTTGTCTGTCCGGAAAATATATTCGTCAAATTCAAATAGATGTTATAGCTTATCATGCCCCAGGCTTGGTAGTCTAGAGTTAATATCACGTGAGTTGTGCACTGGATGATTGCCTCATTATTTAAGGAGTGAGCTAATAGAATTTAACTTCGCTTTCAACATTATTCCAGTCATATCGCGACGAACCAACTATAGCACCACCCAGCCAAGTTGCGTTCCGGTTGAAGCAACATGAAACCAGAAACCCTCCATCCACCCTATAAAACACTGAAGACAGGACACAAGACACAGACAGGTGCAATAAAGACAAGTGATATTACAGTGAGAGAATTTAATATTTACAGCACGCAAACCATGTGAGAGTGGATTTTACAATTTCCATCAAGGAAATTTAAGGCGGGTGTCTTATAAACGAGGAACTCGGCTATCGATCTATTGTGGTTTTTTTTTGAACGGCAATATGAATGCAAAATATATAACACTCTTACGATCAAATCCTAAATAAATTGTGTATCTCGGGGAAAACAGAGAGCGATATTCAGGTATGTATTTATCATTGCCAAGAGGAAATTGCATCAATTCTTACATAATGCAGGGCTTCCCGTTTTACGAGTAACTCAGGGAATTATGGACATGTTCCCCAGAGACCGTTACATGTAGGCGGATGACACCATTGGCACGGCCTCGAGAAAAACACATACCTTGAGTGATGGAGATCATAGACGGTGTAATAATGCTGATATGATAACAACGATTATAGCAGTCTGAAAATAATACAAAATTAAAACCCGACAGACGTGAGGAAATTGAGGATGATTTCCACGTAAAAGCGCCCGTCACCAAAAAACGCCCTTTTTCTCACAAAATTCACCCAACATTTTTTCGTAGATCATATATTAGCATGCTGTTTTTTCTATTCGCTTCCTATAATCTCGGGAAACACGCCAATAACAGAGATGTGTTTTAAGCCGGAATTATTTTCCCCGCAATTTATAAACCTGATTAACTCGGGAAATTCGAAAATGTCAAAGAAGAAAAGTTGCATTTTACTGAAAAGTATACTATTTTAAAACATCTGTAGATAAGATATGCATTGACAAGAACTGTATACATTGGCCAGAATAAGAGTTCAGAGTCTTCATTCTATAATTAGAAGTGAGAAGTTCATCATAGGAATATTATTTTGGAGAAAATGTGTAATTAATGAAGCTCTTTGACCGAGAAGATTTAACAAGCGCACTCGTGATTCCGTCACGATTTTCTTGTGATTCCGTCACGGGCTAGATTTAAACCCTGTGATGACCTAATCGCGCTTTTCTCAAGAAGAAAAAAAATCTTATCATCCTTGGGTACTGTATGCTAGTAAGAGATGTCATATAAGAATAATCAGATCGAAAAAAGCAGCAAAAAAAAAAAAAAAAATAGACAAGCAACACTAGTCAAAACTGTGATTCCGTCACGGACATTTCCTCCAAAGATTATACAACAAAAAATCTGCAATATTTCGGAGGATATTATACTTTATTTGAAACTTCACAGCAGTAACTAGGCGATAAGACGAAGAAAGTCTGCTTCGAGAGAATAAATTGCCATAACGATCGCTTCAAACTTTTAAAGTACCTTCCAAATTGTCATTCCATCACGCTGGAATTCATGTGAGTGCGTTCTAACCTTTTCTTCTTCTGTACCAGTCACCCAAATGAATATAGGACACATGGGGTTGATTTCGATATAGCCGTTTATTTCAGCGTGTAGATAAAACACTAAAATGATACAATCAATAAATGCGTAGAAATGTCTTGTTTGCAGATAATCATCGTCAAGAATTATAACATCATATACTCGTAACATCACATAATCATGACAGTATAAATCAGTGCAGTATATAATCAGTGCAGTATATAATGAGTACAGTATATAATCAGTGCAGTATATAATGAGTACAGTATGTAATCAGTGCAGTATATAATGAGTACAGTATGTAATCAGTGCAGTATATAATGAGTACAGTATATAATCAGTGCAGTATATAATGAGTACAGTATATAATCAGTGCAATATATAATGAGTACAGTATGTAATCAGTGCAGTATATAATGAGTACAGTATATAATCAGTGCAGTATATAGTGAGTACAGTATATAATCAGTGCAGTATATAATCAGTACAGTATATAATGAGTACAGTATATAATCCGTGCATTATATAATGAGTACAGTATATAGTCAGTGCAGTATCAACATGTAGTCAGTGTATCGGCAAGTCACAAATTGTACACCTGCTCAGTACAGTAGTTCGCGTTTATAAACAAGATACGTACTTTGTTTAGCATTTATCTGAGACAAACGCATGCATGTCTCTCGGAATATATACTCTACACAACACAGTAATACTTACCCTATCAGAGTGACAGGGGTTTTCGGATTATTCCGTGGTAGGAATGAACGAATGCATACATGGCGTGCCAAAAAGGGTCGAATCCCTTATTTCTTAAATAATGATTTGCGCTGATTGTAATTTTATCAAACCAATACATTTACATAATGAAACAAGCATGAGATTCACATATATCATGTCTGCATGATTATGAACCAACACGGGAATCGCCCACATTTGTGCAACACGAACAAACTAACCTGCTCGTTCTCAGTGTACCCGAAACCAGGCGTACGTATAAAGTAATGACAATAAAATATACAGAATAACATGATAAGCTGTATCAATCTGCAGGGCAAGCACAACATCAAGTTTCTCGGCGCCCAGGTATATAACATAAATGTGTTCCTGTTCCAACATACGTCTAACCACAACAAGTATTTCGTGTGTATTTGTTTAGCACATACCAAACGTTCTAGTTATATAAATAAATTGCATGCTGCCACCATACAATTTACATGTGGGCGCGAAACCAGAAGCCAGCAAAGACAATAGAATTAGTTAACTTAAAATCTTCCAGTTTGTAAATGCGCCAGCTCGGCGCCATTACCCTTCACAGAGGGTCTCGACAAGTGCACCCAATTGTCATGAGTTTAAAACATACAATACATCAGTCTACAAATACCATACATCACATAAATACAGCACTCTGCCAAGCAGTCCCTCTGTCAGGAAATGCTCTCCTCGTCATTTATCTTCTTTCAAGACGACACTGAGTATCGCCTGGAGAAACTAAATCTTTCATCCCGGAAATCATAACGGTAGATGCAAGGACTGTAACATGTGAACTCAGTCTGACCCAGACGGGCTGCATCTGAGTAACATACTCACCCGATCGCATTCACTCGGTTGTGTCCGTGCCCTATTCGGTTTTCGTGGTAGTGGTACTGGATGTTCGTTGTCATGACTGGACCGTGTTTCGAAAACAGCTACAGCGCCATTTCCACTGCCATCCACATATTGGAATTATCTCCATCCTCAACTCATGTCTGATGGTCAACACTGCCCCAAATACTCTCTTTTCCCGCAGATGGGTCGCAGGCGTCACTTGATGCCTGCCGTGGGACAACTGGTCCAACCGCCAACTCATCCATCTCATCAGCAAAATCAAAAGATCGTCTCTCGTCAGGAATAGCTTCCGTCGACGGCTGCTTTGAAGGTTCCATAATTACCGTCATGTCATCGTCAGAATTTTCATCAGAATCGTCGCTCGAACAAGAGAGTTCGGCCACAGCTGCTGTCCTAGTTCTAGGTTTGGGGGCCGGAGCCGCCGTCTTTGTACCGTATACCGTCCTCCCTTTGTACCGCGTAAACAGGGATCTCATTACTGGGCTGCCTAAAAACAACGTAAATGTTCTCTACTCAAAAGTCGAAAATCTTCGCTAGAACTCTATCTCTCATTTGCACTGTTGGACCACGAATCTTCGTGTTGTATATCTTCTTCTGTCTCTTCCGAGCATTGGTAGCTTCCTGTGACGTCAACTCGTACGACTCTTCAAGCTTGGACTGCAGATTTTCAACGTAGCTGAAACGATTGGAGCGATATGCAAGAGGTGGATAAAATTGACGTCGTCTGGTATTTAAAAGCAATCATATGACGCCACAGGAAAGCTTCCCTCGGCACCGCACATTCAGACCCATACGGAGGGTTCTTAGTATCTCAACCCCACATATAATTGCAGCTGTTCATGTGGGGACTATGAACTATCAGTATGGTCTCTAGCACCGGCTTAAGTGAAATTAGATACGCTAGCTCGGGAGCTATGATGACAGATTAGCTCAAACAAATAACTCATCCGGTGTTAATGGATGGGCATTGTGGACGTCAGATGGAGTAAACGCCTCAACATGGGGTAAATCTGGTAAATGCAGGAATACCCAGCGGAAGTGTCAAAGTCAATATCAAACGATAAATAGGTAGAATGACGACTGTCCAGTACTCTCTTGCCTAGTGCAAGTGTACGCGTGCGCCAGCGGACTTCCATTCACGTTTCTGGTCTGATTGTCGAGTTCCCAACATACCCAGTAGCATCATATTGAAACGTTCGGTCATTCCGTTCCCCATGGAATGATATGGTGTTGTTCTAGATTTAGTAGCACCAAAAATGGAACATAGTTCTTTAATCAACTTACACTCGAAGTTTGAAGTAATCTGAATGGCTGCGGCCTAGGTAACCCATAATGTACAAAACCTAGTTGAATAATGCATCGGCTGCCGTCTTTGTTGTCATGTTTCTTGTGAGAACCACTTGAGTATAAAGAAGTAAATTGGTCCGTAATTACGAGGATATGTTGAAACCCACCCCTAGATGTCTCCAGAGTCAGAAAGTCTATACAAACCATTTTGAAAGGCTGTGTCATTGTGATGCTTACCAAGTCCGTGAAAGACTTCCTCTTCAAACATCTGTCACATTATGCAAGCCACACTTCCACGTCCTTGTGCATACTAGTCTAGTAGAAACGGTACTTCAAGAGACTGAGGTAACGGTCCCTAACACCCTTAACATGGAACAATGTTCTGATCATGCACATGGGATTATCTGTTTTAACCACGAAAACCAAGAAAATTCAACTTATGCGCTCCATAGTTCCTCTCAGGCATGAATACAGACTTGCTGGCATATCTGATGACTCTTGTCACTCTAGGCTTAACGATATGTGAATGATTACGTATTACTTCTTCGTGAATCTGTGGGGTGGGCCAGTTGACAACCTTGTCAACCTTCGCCGGATCAGCTTCAATTCCATCTGATGAAACTATGTGGGCAGCATACTTCATCCTGTCGTTGAGGAAGAAACACTTTTTCGGGGCAAGGGTCATACCGGTCTCCTGAAGTCGCTCAAAGACCTATTCAGGACGGATGAGATGTTCTTCTAGGGTATCTGAAAAGATGATGACATCGTCAATGCATACTAAGCAAATCCTTAAGTTGAGACCATCTAATACCTGTTCCATTAAGCGCTGGTGTGTAGCTGGAGTTTTAACCAATCCAACGGGAATACCGTTAAACTTGCAAAATTCAGAGGGTCGGCCGTAAAGGATGTTCGTTGTTTGTGGTCCTCACGGATCTCGACTTGATGATAGCCGCTCTTGAGATCCAGCACCGCGAAGTAACGGGACCCGGAAAGGCAGTCAAGCAGCTCGTCCATGGCATGGTATGGTATGGCATACGAATTCTTGATGGTTCTTTGGTTCAGGTGTCTGAAGTCAACACACGTGCTCAGTTTACCGTCCTGCTTGCATACCAATACCAAATTCGATGCCCATGGTGAATGTGATGGGCGAAAGACTCCTGTTGCCAGCAGCTGATATAAAAGATCCCGGACCACCCCATGCATTGATGTGGGATGCGACGATGGCGTTACTTTCACCAAGGTGGATTTTAACTTCAGGGTTCTATGGGGAGGAACAACCTATACGTTTTAGAGTTTGCTATCTCGAAACCTTTGGTGCTACCAACGATAGAGATTTGTCTGAGGGATTACTGAATGCAGGTAATGATATTACAGTTACTGTTGATCCCATCGCCTCAACGGCATTGCTGGATACTAGAGCAACCGTGTGTACTATCAGTGAATCGGTCCACATTGAGAAGTTGTTGCATATTCCCATCAATACCCTGAGTAGTATGCCGAATATGCTGATGGAAACTTTATCATACTCGGGGTACATGGAGCTGGACGATGATGTCATTGGACTTCCGGTTGATGGTACGCTGCTGACTGCACCTGAAAGTAAGTATAGCTCCAATGTACCTATATTACTGGGAACTAATGTTCTTACTCAGTTTATGGGACTGTCGATAGCAGCATGGGGAGAATTTCCTGCGGACCGCCCAGCTGTTCACACCGTGGTACTTGACGTTCCACTGTATGCTATTGCGAGAGAAGGAGTGGCAAAGGAATTCATACAAGCCACCGTGAAGAGTGCCGAAGGACCCAATGTTACCATCTCACCGAATAGTGATGTTACCATCATGGGTCGTTTCGATAAGAAGATGTCGCATCATTCATCTTGAGCATTGCTTCAACCTTCTAAGCTGTCATCTATTTCCTCGGATCAGGACATCTCATCCACATTAATTACCTGTGATTATGGTAAGACTGATCGTGTTGAAGTTCATATTCCTAACATCACAACACGAACCATGATGATTCCATCCACATCTGCGTGCGTTGCGTTGCAGCTGGTCATTGTGGGGAAGCCACCCGACGCAGAGAGAATAGATGGCGTCACAGACCTTCTAGAACAGCTAGATATACCGATGTCTCACCACAGGAAGTAGATCAGTGCAAAGATCTTATTACCAAGTATCGCAATGTATTTGCTTGTAGTGATTTCGAACTAGGGAAGACCTGCGCGTTCTCGGTGTACCCGAAACCAGGCGTACTCATACAAGTAATGACCGTCGTGATATGAATGAAATAGTGTTGAAAGCGACGTTAAATCATATTCACTCACCCGCTTACAAAGACAACATGCAGTGGAAACCAAAAAGTATGATGAACATAAACATGCTGATGAATCTATTATATAGCGAGAATATTGATCTGTTCATCACGGAAGGTACAGCCATGTCGATGGTAGTATATACATATTATCCACAGAACTTCCACTGGATATATAGTCGCGAACTAAGTGATACTGAAATGAATACGCGATTCCTCGAAATTCCCAATAGACTGTCGTTGACAGTCAAAATAAAAGTTTTGGCATTTCGACAAAAAGAACACACACCTTTGGTATTACTCAAGGTCTCCCTAAATGGAATTTTGCCATCCTATCTGCCCTCTCAGTTGTGGACGGTATGCTTGTAGAACTCAATGCAGAACAAAACTATCAGCCATACAAGCCATGAAATAATTGAACGTCACAGAGGTATCCTTTATGGGCAAACTATCTCACTGTATCCGGTTCTAACTGATCTTATTATTTGTATGCTTGTCTTTTAATTGGTTGTATCTCCCACAACTGTATGTAGAGTGCCTCCTGTATATCTATTTGTTTTTAATATATATGTCGATGTGTCGGGGGATAGACTTTAATACAATATTGAATTGAATTGAGATTGGAATCCGTTAAGAAAATAAGAGATAGATCCATTGATTTATATGCTTGGAATTATTCTCTTGTGGAATCCATTCAGCGTGGCTGATTTTTCGTGCCTGCATGAATACATACTCTGCAGAAAAGTGATTAGTAATGGTCGTATCTGTGCTCTGTTAAGTCCATCATAGAAGAAAGCTGGTCAATTTCCAAAGAAAATATCAATAAAACAGATTTGATTTTATATCTCAGTAAGATATGTTGGTCTATTTTATATCTCAGTAAGATATGTTGGTCTATTTTATATCTCAGTAAGATATGTTGGTCAATTGTTTCGCTTACGTTATAAGCCATGACACATACCATTTACCGGGGCTGACTGGTTGACGCACGAACTCAGGAATGCTTATATAGGACAATGCTACACGCGAACTTGCTAAAATATCACCTCCGTATTGCATGTTCCAGTTCCAGTTTTCGAAATCAATCAAACATGAAGCGCGACAATAGTTTTATTTTTTTCTAGCTGGAGGTTTTCTAATCAGTTGTACAATGCATATTCTCTGTACTAATTATCTTATGATCTAACCCTACCAGGCCGTGGAGAATATTTTACCCCCCCCCCCCCCCCCACCAAACTTTGTATACTATCACCCGAAACTACAAAAAATTAAGGTCTGATATTTCTTGTCTCTATATAAGGGGTTATTGATCCTGGGTAAATTCTAAATCGCCGCTATGATAGTGTGTCTGAAAAGTTGCGTTTTCTTCGTTTCACTTCAAATTTTCTTTTTTGTTCTCGAAGTATAACAGTGCCCAGAATTATTTTATTTCACAATAGATCTTATTTATTATGCGGTAATGGGTGGCGCCTCACCATGGACAGACTTGAAATCGTCCGGGTCGGGTAGGGCCAATTATGACTTGTTCATTTCTATCACCAGTACCAGCCTTTAAAAACAATTTAATTTTGCTATCTAAGGAAGGCGTCTATAGACTAAGGAAGGCGTCTACAGACTAAGGAAGGCGTCTACAGACTAAGGAAGGCGTCTACAGACGCAGCTTGTCATTCTCGATAGCAAAGTCAGGGACTTCTCAAGTTGTTGGATATGCCCTGCCACAGTTTTGTATCCCAAGTTTTGAAGTCAACTAAAATAAACTATCCCTTTTTGCCAACATCTGTCAGGTTATAAGTTTAGCTCCATTTCCTATAAACCAGAAAAATGATGCTTATGGGAATACTTGAGTTATTTCGATTTTATCAGTATCTCTCCATGCGATTATTTCGGCGAAAAAGAGCATTTTCCATTGCAGCACTTTTGGTCGGTTATGAAATGCGATTAATTTTTGTGATCTCTCAATAATAATTATTTGCGTTATAATGAAATCATTAGATTTGGCTGCACTTAATGACAACCCTCGCGGACAAAATAGAATTATCAACAGACAAATCACACAAGAAGTTTGTCTTCTGCACACTATTCACGAAATCTATAAACACAAAACAATGATTGGTGAAGAATACGTGCAGGGAAAGAGAAGGCAGTATTGGTAGAGAGAGAAGGCATCGTCACTCTGTGATATGAACCTTCATCAAAAACAAGTAACAATTTAAGACAATATGCTGTTCAGTATCGCACCCCGTAATTAATTTATACAAATAACCCAATTATCATGCTATACTTCAATAATTATGATCATTTAATGAATGTGCACTCGTGACTTCCCTTGATAGTTTGTTTCGTCTGTTGACTTCGGTTTCGCGAATATACACATCGGATCATGCGCGCGATTAAGGAACAGCGTGTTTGTTAGACACGTTGGATATAGTTTTTTATTACAATACAAGTTAATCCCTCAAATTTGCAGAGTGAATCAGACCAGTCTCTGTATTTTCTGACAGTAAAAATAAATTGCGATTTTACACAAATAAACCGTTCGAGAGCGTGCAGACAGGGGCCCGACTGCTTCCGTGTCCGCAATAGAGTAGCATGTTTTCCCAAGGAATTACTTAATCAAGCTGGGGATCGTTCACATAAGTGAAATGTGTCTCATTCAGAGAATATGTACAAGAGATAACGAAGACGATTGTTCCGATGAACAATTATAGTTACGGACAATTCTAAACCTGCTGTCCAAGACCAACACCTAATTGTTCGGTGTAAAATCGGAGGAAAACATTGGCGAAATATCTACATAGCTGTCAATAAATGAGCAGGAAGTCCCTCACGTTGAAGTTTGAAACATCTGTAGATTCAACTTCAGCATTAATTTCTTGGTGTCTGCGCGTGGCGTTCTGGCTTCCTGGATCCAAGCCAATCCATTCCAAGCAATATCTCATATCAAACAACGCGTTTTTGTTCATCCCCGCCTGGGAAATGCGACAAGTCTTAGTTTTTCTCAGCTATAAAGAAATTGAGAAATAGTCAAGAAATATGTTATTTTTTTCTTTTCACAGTTTATTTGGGTACTCGAATGATGTACGGTACTGGAAAGGTACTTCAGTTTAAACTATAAGCTGTCCTATTGTATCGGGAATTATAGGATTGTGACACGTGTGATTGAAAACTAGACAAATAGAAGGGTCATGATACACATTACCGGTAACATGACGGGATGTGTGGATATTTTCATCATTCAGGCTCGATGAGTTAAAATATAAAACATACAACTTTAATAAGTGAATTAAAAGCAATATAGGACATTCTCAAATATGGGAAATTTGGAAACTGCCCTCTGATGTGGAAGCTGATAATACAGGGAGGGAATGCTCTGTAGTACCTGATAATATAACAATTATCACGCCTGTTTATGTGAGAGTTGTGACGTTAGAAGCTGAGATACGGGCAAGGTCAACCGTTAATGTTGCAAGGTAACCAATAAACTGATTATTGTTACCGGTTTTGGCAATAGCTCAATAACGAATGTAGATCAATTTATGGGAAACTTGTATTTACATGCTATTACACTACCAAGGTTTCCGGGCATAAAAACGAAAAAGACACTATCCGTGGGGTTTGTGAAAAGTAGGAGGACCCAAACGTCGTGACATGATCAAGAGGTTGTTGAAAGCTACGTTAAATCATGCCCACTCGCTACACCAACATGGTGCTATTGTGACATATGAAGGGTTCAGTTTTCGCTAATTTGGCTATATCTCTATAACGAATATATGCTACATATACATGTAAGGTCTTCCTATTGTATGAACTCACAATATTATGATATTATGGTATTGTGAGTTATCATGGAAGGTCCATTTGTCGTTATTATAGCTGCCAGTATTTCACTAGAGGAATAAGGTGACTCCTACTTTTGATCTACGACTTTCTATTACAACAGTATGCTGCATAATTATGAAAGGTTCTGTTCCGTTATTTTGATATACCCCTTAACAACGTTAGGATACAACTCTATATTGATATTTTTGAGGGTGATAATCTGATCTATTCCACCACCCCACCCCCGCCGCCGCCCTAATTATCACCACTAGGTTTATTTGACTGATTCCCCATATACAATTTTCTCTTATATATTTGAAATTTTGAAAGCATGTACGCTTTTACAGATCAAAGATATACTCCGTAGATATAGCAAGTGTTCGCTGTCTAATCGCATACATATCAATAGTTTAACCGAGAAAACGACTACCATGACTACCGGTATCCAGTATTGTGTTTGTATCACTGACATGATATACTGTGACTGGCAGAATTATATATTATCAATTCTGGCTGAAGGTCATCAATGAATATCTACAAACTCGTTTATTAGGCCTACTGCGTTTCTCGAAATACATTTCACGTGTGATTCTACCAATTTTTGTCGTTCGAAATCTGTGAATTAGATATCTTTCATTTACATATTGACAAAGTAGCGGTAACTGGACCATTCATAATAACTCATTGCAAGAACGGAGTTAATTTGGGAAGAGCATCTCTTTTGCGAATAGTCGTTGTAGAGATTAGCCAAAATAACAAAACTAGACCTTTTATTACTTACCACTACAGTGGCCTACTGCTACAATCCCTGAAGTCATGCTGTACATTTACCATCCATGTTTCAGAAATATACAAAGAATAACGAAAACTAGAGCCCTCGCAATAACTCATGATGTTAAAATAGTAGGAACTCATATGATGCGAGTTCTATATCTCTACCGACATTCCTCCTACAGATTAGCAACACTGACGAAAACGAAAGGATATAGGCTACAATAACATATTAATAGGTGTGATGGAAACTTGCTCGTTTATGTCATACTTTTTGACATTAACATACCGGTAATGCATAAGCATCCGTTAATGTCACAATTGTCACAACTGTGACATTAACATGCGACTCTGCAGGTGTAATCGCCTGTTAATGAATCAATAGTGGCATAATGGATGTTAATGAATCAATAGTGGCATTACCAGGTGACATAATGCATGTTAATGAATCAATAGTGGCATTACCAGGTGACATAATGCATGTTAATGAATCAATAGTGGCATTACCAGGTGACATAATGCATGTTAATGAATCAATAGTGGCATTACCAGGTGACATAATGCATGTTAATGAATCAATAGTGGCATTACCAGGTGACATAATGCATGTTAATGAATCAATATGGCATTACCAGGTGGCATAATGGATGTTAATGAATCAATAGTGGCATTACCAGGTGACATAATGCATGTTAATGAATCAATAGTGGCATTACCAGGTGACATAATGCATGTTAATGAATCAATAGTGGCATTACCAGGTGACATAATGCATGTTAATGAATCAATAGTGGCATTACCAGGTGACATAATGCATGTTAATGCCAGGGTTGCGAGAATACTGTGCTGTGTGAAGTATAGGCCTACTCCTCACCAGAGGCACGTGGTACGTGTATTTTATCATATCGATTTTCAATCTCAGATTTGTTCAGTTGCGTCATTTGTAAGATGCATCATTACGACTCGCATTAGTCGATTCATTAAAGTGTATGCGACTCTAGGGGGTTGTTAGGTGAGCCCAGTAAAGGTGCCAATAAAAGACATACCCACTCACAGTTTATGAATCCAGGTAGATGTATAGTTCCGAATCAATGAATTTCGGCAAACAAATTTAGAACAGTCGGTGCCCGAAGTACGCATGTCCCTGCTTCAGGAACATAAAGAGTTGAGATTCGGTCGAATTCCTAATAGCACAGAATCCAGAGCAAAATGCAAACGTCCTATGTATTCAGCATTGAGGCCATTGATATTCAAACTAGCATTTCACATGCTACATGACTAACTATGTCTATCGTAGAAGATATTACTTTGTGAAAGTCAACTTTAAAAAGGAGACAATCAAATAGCTGTGATTGCGCAGGATAGGCAAAAGGCATGGCAAGGATTGAGACGTGTGGACAGAGCGATTAAACATAGAGCACCGTATAACAACGACATTTCTAACTTCTCTTCTGTTCTACTGATATCTGACAATGGAGGCTTTCATAGAGTTAGCGAGACTTAGCGAGAGTTTGGCCAGAACTTATACCGAAGTCGACGGCTTCTTTCGGCACACTTTTTCAGCCTTCTCCGTTACATTTCACAACATTTGGTTATCTCTGGAGCTTTTCTATGACTCGCGTAACTGCCTTCTTCATCCCTTTTCAACCTCCGATGATGTTGCGTATAAAATAATGCATTTATACACAAAGGGACTGTCATGGTGGATTGAACGGGATGAAATCAAGTTCACGTACCTGACGATCGGTTTCGTCCATGAAATATTCAGGAATTGTGAAATTGACCTTCGAGATGGCTTAATTCGGGAATTATCACCCGGCTTTTAGAAATCTTATTCTCTCCCTCTATAAAGCTTCAGGCAGTTTGTTGGGCCTATAAATCCTTCTGATGTTTTAAAGCCTGTAGTTGAGTGAAAATGGAAGCGGAAGGTGGCTATAATAGCGATTATCATGTATTTTGTTTCTTAATAAAACATGCCGGTATGGCGAAATAGCCGTTTTATTCGGTACTCACTCATATGGAAAATACTTCACCTGGCGACATAAAATTAATCTCACAGAACAGTACAAAAATGGGAGTAATAAATCTACAGTTTTGTAATTATATATATCGATACTGGCGTGTATCCAAAGAGATTATGAACTTTGTGTTTTATTAGATTTTAAGTGTATTTTTGAATAACAAATCAGTTCTTTAATCATGTTATTGGTGGCCGTTTTTCAGTATATACTAGGGAAGGTAGACTATATACCAGGGGAAGCGCGGTATATACCATGCAGGAGAGGTGGTATGTATACCAGGGTAGATGGGATGTATACCATGGTAGATGGGATGTATACCAGGGTAGATGGGATGTATACCAGGGTAGATGGAATGTATACCAGGGTAGATGGGATGTATACCAGGGTAGATGGGATGTATACCAGGGGAGGTGGGATGTATACCAGGGTAGATGGGATGTATACCAGGGGAGGTGGGATGTATACCAGGGTAGATGGGATGTATACCAGGGTAGATGGGATGTATACCAGGGTAGATGGGATGTATACCAGGGTAGATGGAATGTATACCAGGGTAGATGGGATGTATACCAGGGTAGATGGGATGTATACCAGGGTAGATGGGATGTATACCAGGGTAGATGGGATGTATACCAGGGTAGATGGAATGTATACCAGGGTAGATGGGATGTATACCAGGGTAGATGGGATGTATACCAGGGGAGGTGGGATGTATACCAGGGTAGATGGGATGTATACCAGGGGAGGTGGGATGTATACCAGGGTAGATGGGATGTATACCAGGGTAGATGGGATGTATACCAGGGTAGATGGGATGTATACCAGGGTAGATGGAATGTATACCAGGGTAGATGGGATGTATACCAGGGTAGATGGGATGTATACCAGGGTAGATGGGATGTATACCAGGGTAGATGGGATGTATACCAGGGTAGATGGAATGTATACCAGGGTAGATGGGATGTATACCAGGGTAGATGGGATGTATACCAGGGTAGATGGGATGTATACCAGGGTAGATGGGATGTATACCAGGGTAGATGG
>JAVTVY010051767.1:0-27909 GCA_036873755.1 Hanleya hanleyi
CCTGTATATACATGTATAAGTAGATGGACGGACGGACGGACACGGATGAATGAACCCACATACACCAAAACCTAATCAAATGAGGGGGCTATCCCAATGAAGCTTCCATCCAAGTTTGGTGAAATTCCATCCAGTAGTTCTCCAGATATCTTGCAGACAAGCCCTGTATATACATGTACAAGTAGATGGACGGACGGACGGACACAGGACATGGATGAATGCACGCACACACACCAAAACCTAATCAAATGAGGGGGCTATCCCACTGAAGCTTCCATCCAAGTGGGGTGAAATTCCGTCCAGTAGTTCTCAAGACATCTTGCAGACAAGGCCTGTATACACATGTACAAGTAGATGGACGGACGGACGGACACCGGACACGGATGAATGCACGCACATACACCAAAACCTAATCAAATGAGGGGGCTATCCCAATGAAGCTTCCATCCAAGTTTGGTGAAATTCCATCCAGTAGTTCTCAAGATATATTGCAGACAAGGCAAGGGGACGGACAGACATCCATCCAGACACCCAGACATCCAGACTGACAGACAGACAGACGGACAGCACAAACACTAAATGTCTCCCCCCAACATAGTTGGGGGAGACATAACAAGCATACGTACATAAATACAGGTTCTCTTTTTGGTAATTCTGTGAACAGAAGATGAAGAGAACGATGCTTAGGGCTCTTCCAGAAAATGGTACATGGGGTTTGGGGAAAGACTACTTTTTCTGACTCCAAACATCCATATACCATTAATCTCATCTCCCTGAAGTTAAATTACTGTATACCACCCACCAAACTAAAAATGGAAAATATCTCTCCCCCCCCCCCTGTTTTCTTTGTGTGTCCTATGGGGTTTAGATCCATCCAAGAGCACACCCTGCATACCAAACGGCTGCTCCAACTTCCGCCGGAGGGTCAACTTCCGCCGGAGGGAAGATCGTGCAAAATGATAGGACAACTTGTTGGTTTTTACGTTGATTTGTCAGAACCATACCCTATCAACAATATCAAATTGTCTCAATCGTTAGATGGTACGTTTATTTAACTAGCTGACGTGTTTTTGAGAACGGGATAATTCTAAATAGACAATTACATCCATTAGAAGCCGAATCTAGAAACCTTTCTTAGAAAAACTACATCAAATATGCATTTTATCTAATTAATCAAGAATATACCTACGATCGTTATGTAAAACGAGGTTGCCTTTTAATGACAAGATGATATTTATATGTGAAAAGGAAGAATTTTGATGATTTTAAGACGCATGAATATGACCTGTGTGGAAGTGGTGATACAACACACGGCGGAGTGAGATCTGACTACCGCCGGTGTCAATAATAATATGATACAATTACCGCCGGAGTACCACTGTCTCTTCTTGGCCGAGCTAAATGAATGTACCGTCCTCACTCAATACTGACTCCATCGAACGAATGAAAAAGATACTATTTTAAAGCGAAATCCACTGAGTTAAACACACCATTTATATGGTCTGAGATCTAAATCTGGCTTGAACCACAATCTTTAGGCCCAATAAAATGACGTTCCTCACCCTAAGAAATCATCATCAGAATTTCACCAAATTTTGCACGGATGTACCTTGGAAATATACAAATTCATTTCAAGAAAAAAATTACTAAGTCATCGAATTCACTTTCAAGCTCATGGCGTTTTTGTCTAATTTGTAAAAAAAAATGATGAAATTTAAATTGTACGATTTTGCTCCAAAACTTGTCACACACCACCGAATATCAATGTGCGCTGCTCATGTTCACGTGGTCTTTGTCTTTCAGACTGGACCATTTCCATCTGAATTCAATGATAATTTGCGCATGGAATTGTCTGACTGTTAAAGCCTATAGCTAATTATTCCCATCCAATAATGGGGTCACCGAACTCGTTTGACTTCTAACATCGTTTGACGCAGATTTCCTCTAAAAGTGGCCGGAAATCAATTGACGTTGCTATGGCGTGTGCTGTTATCAGCGTGATCGAAGGGAGACTACCTAATGCAACGTCATTTTAGGCATTCGCGCTATAAATACATGCGCGACGTTGTGCGCATCAGCAAAGGTGGGGAACGTCTTTAAACTAAATCCATGGAGTTAAACAGACAACTCCTCGTCATTTATGGTCTAAGGCCTAAATCTCGCTTGAATCACAATAGTTGGGCCCTATCATCGCCTGGATCCGTTCTAAACATAAGGCCTACCAAAGAAAGCCAGTCATAAATCAATGAGACTAAACTCGCACACGCTATACGCTGACCATATGTTGACCTCAGGCCGCTGTCCAGCATATTCACTTTCGTCCAATCAGACACAACCGTAGGTGTTCACCCGACCGTGACTGCGCCAAAAAGCTGAATTTCGCTCTCTTTCAAAAGTGTTTTGACGTAAATTCTCATATTTATTCACAAATACAATTACATGAATTTTTCAGGTAAACATTTGTCTTTCTGGTGAGGGGTAAATAAATGTTTCATTGGTAATGCAAGAGGGTGAAATCAATCGGTTTTTGTAGACCTATACTGTCGGTCAAGACATTCTCCCATTCTTTTAACATGGAGAAGGGGTTCACACTACTACTTCGGTTAAATCGAATTTAGATCCGCCAAATAAAATCATAAATTACATCAATTTGTAGCATAGGGAAGGTGATATATTGCAGAAACTTTGTAGGGGTAAATACGTTTGGGGGAACCTATATTTATTCAGATATAGCCGTTTATAATCGGACCTCCCGTCTCGAACCATGCTAAATTTGGACCGGTTGGAGAGCCGTAAGTGAGCCGGAATGTCAGTGCGTGTGCACGCCACGCCAGCGTCTGGGTTTCTTGCACATGCCGTGGTTATTTTCGTCATTATGTTATTATTGTCTCGTCACATTGTTCGCATCACTGCTTTGATCTTCATCATAATGTAACGCTAACCTAGTGAGTTGCCACCTAGCTTTATTACCTAATTTTCCCACAAATCGTGTAGTTTAAACAACTCAATAAACTCAGAAATTTTTATCTATTACGGTACTTCTTGTTCAGAAACGCTTAATGGTGCTTTAAGGATAGCTGTCCCTTTAGAGGCAGTTTTTGCACCCCCATGACCATTTGTCGTCGGTATCAATAAATATACAACATGACCATAATAAACTATATATTTTATGAAAGTATACATCGTAGGGATTCCAACTATATGATTTGTATAACTGACGCTGCTACTGTGTAGAAAATATTTCAATTTTAACAAATTAAAATGAAAACAGTAGCGTCTATTTTTCAATTGAAATTTCATGAAAACTGTTGGTCTTGTTTCAACTTTGATGGTATACCTTGGTAGGAGACCATTCGAACTAGTAAACTTTATCTCATTTTTTAAAATTTTTTGCCTGGTTTTGTTTTTATCACTATTTTACTAAAATAAATTGAAAAAAATGTACTTTTTTACGGTCGTTTGTCTTAAAAGTTGGATAATTAAAAAACGAAGCCGACCTTACAAAAAGTGAGATAAGGTGAGATCACCTTATAAGTAACAAGCATGCCAAATTTCAAAAGCGTAGCATGGATACTTTTCGAGAAATAAACGTTTGAATTTCGGATTTTGTACAAAAATGAGGCTAGAAATCGGGCAAAATGTGTCCAGCTATACAACTGATGAATTAATCCCTATTTTTTGCTTGAATTCTATTGTCAAATACATTTTTAATCTGTCTAATGAGACCTACTCGAATTCCTGTTTATTCTGGATAACTATTGCACTAAGTTTTTTTCATCAAGTCGGTTTAAAGTCCAATTTAAACTTTAAAAACCTGCTAAAACTTGTTCACACCTGTGTGGATTACTTCACGGCGGGTGTCTGAGTGAAGTGTCACTGTCATAACTAGAAACAAAAATAAGGATGTTTGCATGGTTTTGATCAGAAGGGGGTACATTAATGTAAATATTTAGGACTATAAGATAATTAGCTTACCATAATACTGCGGAAATGAGTTTTGGAAAGGGAAATTTAACAGACAAAAAAAAATAGTAGCCAAGCCCAAGCTAAGGCAATCTGTTTAATTGTTCCAGGGCCTCGGAAACTAAATTTTCAATCCTAATATTAAAGCACTTCTATTTATAATTTTTATCTCATTTTTTCACCAAATATTAGAGGAAGTAGTGAATATTTGAATGAAGTAATAAAAAAAGTGACAAATTTTGACCCTCTAAGGGGATAGCTATCCTTAAATAAATGCTCTCAAAAGTGTTTGAGGGTTATCCGATACCTAGACTGTATCTGACGGATACACATTCGCAACATTCTCACGGCGTCAGATTGTACACCTCATACTGTCAGAAATATCGCTGTTTCATCGACAGTTTAGGGGGTGACAAACTGCTGATGAGAACACCTAGGCCAATACACGAGTTGGCACGATGGAGCGTAAATGTCGAGGATAAAATTAGTGATGATCATGGCTATTTCTGCATGGTTAACATATAATAAAGTGGCCTGATCGTGTACATACACAAACGCATAGAGATTAGATCCTCCGGCGGTAATCATATCTTCGAGACATGCTCCTCCGGCGGTATTTGTATCATATACGAACATGCATGAGCTAGAAAAACTAACAGTGACCGAAGTAGATTGAACTATTTGAAACTACAAGCTATCAGCCTGCTGTTAAGGAACTACTCTTCATATATCTATAACTTATTTGGCGGATGATACACAAATAGATGATTTTTTAAGCATCTAATCACTGTTATGTTGCAATATAGCTCTTAATGTCAGATAAAATGAATTGTAATTAAAAAATAATACAAGGACGAGTTGAAAATTTCACACGAATTGCTAACACGTCCCCTTGAGAACATTTTCTCATTACATTTTCGAGTACTAAATACGTGAAAACTACCAAAAAATGAAAAATCAGAACTTACTTAGCTTCTCAAATTTGAAATTTCCCTCCGGCGGAAGTTGATCCTCCGGCGGAAGTTGGAGCAGCCGTTTGGTATGCAGGGTGTGAAGAGGGTAGTGGTTGATTCATATGAGTGTATTATGATGCAAGCTTTACAATATATGGGATAATGGTGAGGCTTAGTGTGGGAGATAGAGGTTGGAGCATAGAGCCCTGGGAGGTGGGAGATAAATTTATGGGCATTGGAGCACTAAAACCTACAGTGAAGTCTGAACATTTCGTTATACCGTCATATGTTTGCACCCTGGAGTTCCCTCTAGTTCCGCTTTTTGCCATTATTTTGCAATAATACAACTTTACTTCTTTTGGTTTTATTCCAGGTATTTCGTCTCAAGCCCGGCCAATTTCAGAAATGAAATCCGCATCGCTAATCTGCCCATGCTTGACACTGGTAAAATGTCTGACACAGTAGACCACCTGATAGAACGTATTTACTTGTAACATTCAGTGTTTGAGAGGCTGTTCTGATGTGATGTCACAATGAAGGAAAGATAAGCGCTCGCGGTTTAGGAATCAAAATTCAGCTGGGCTGGGGTACAACTTCTATAAAGCTTCTAGCAGATAAACTACTTCAAGTTAAATGAAGCGAAGTAGACAGAACGATACTTTTGTCATTATTCTACCTGTAAACAAAATAAAAATGAAAATCTAAAAAACTTTGCATTTCATCTTTAACTATTAGAGCGCCAGAACCTACCCGTATGAAAGTGAAATCTTTACGGTTGGTTTTGACATAGACAGTGGGGCACTCTCCGGGACGGCATAAACCTCGCTTCTCCAACTGCTGATCGAAAAAACGTTTTGTCTCCTCCTGGAAAAATTTATTATTTAAAAACAATTAAGATGTTAAAATAGGAGTAGTATATCACAGATTTAATGTAAATAAGAAAAAGTTGCCATGAAAACTGACATGACCCATTGTTGGGGAACATTTAGTACAACCAACATGTTGAATTTTATCATTGTTTTCTGTACATGTTGTTTTCAAATAGTATCCAAGACCAGATAGAGGTAGTATATTTTCTATTTGGGTAAAATGGCATGAATATAGACTGCATCAGCACCTGCCCTCTCACCTCTTTAGTTTGGTATTAAGCCTATCTCGGTATAAAAATCTGGGCCAATGCAATTATGAGACTAGAATTTTCCCTTGATAAATTAGGTCAAGGTCGGTCGTTTTCAATAGGCTTCTTACCCTTCACCAGCTGCATATCTTGTATGACTTAAAAATGTCTGGCTATAAACCAGCCCCTTCAATAATACAGCAATGGCGTACTCACAAAGGGCACGTTCATGGGGAAATTACCCACAAATACTTCACACTTCCTTTTCTCGGCAGACGAGCTGGTTGTTGCTCCTCCTCCTCCCGATCCTGTTATCTTAGCAGGCTGACTCGATCCTAGAACATAGAGTGGGATATCATATTAAAGGTATTGATGGTAATCCCTCCAATAATTCAATCCACTTATCAAAATTCAATCACCCCCCCGATTTTGGGGACAAAGTTCAATCGGTGGTTCTAATAGATTTGATCACCCTCTAAAATCGTTGAAAGAAGAAAGATTATGACAGATTATTTCGATGGATTATATACACAATATGCATATTTTTGAACCATTTCTTCAACTTCTTGTTCTAATAAATTTAATCACCCTCAGATTTTATGGTAGAAAATTTTACTTCCAGTCATTGAATTATTAGAGGGAGTACAGAATGTGTATGCAATGAAATTCACAGGAAATTAAATGGCGGGGGGGGGGGAGGGGGGATCAAATTCATTAGAAAATGAACTCGACAAAATGGTGTTCATTATTCTGATGATTGTTGAGGGTAATCAAATGTATTAGAATGACTGATTTAATTTTGATTTAATTTAATTTAATTTTTCTCCAAAACATAGTGGATGATTGAATTTCAATACAGAGTTTAGGGAACTACAGCAAAGTTAAATGACTGGAAAACATTCAGCGCTGAATCTATAGGTAGAACATGGAGCTGAATACAACACTGAATGCACTGAAATGGAGATTGATCGTTACACACCAGTTGTATTTTATATCGCCCCCAGGGGGAGTGAACCTTCTCTGTTATTATCTACTCATGACAGGTCTGCTCTTTGCCTGGCTTTAATTTGCTGCTGGGGTAATCGGTATAACCAGGGGAGGTCGCTGATGGTTTCCCACTTGGATCCGAAAACTGGACCATAAACAATTCTCGTTACAATGTCATTACATTACAAGGCTTAATAAAATATATTTGTAGCTTCACTGGGACTGCCACTCCATTGTATTAACTCTTTTTATCACCCACATCCAAAAAAAAAAATAAAATAAAATAAAATAAAATAATAATATATATATATATATTTTTTTTATCTTTACACATTTCTCTCTGAAAGTTTTGCCAAAATACTGTTATTGAACATCGAGTCAAAGAGTCAGGAAATAGCATTGTTGGAGACTAACTATGCAAAGAAGCTTTTTGGCTTCACGCAAATTGTATTAAACTACCGCATCAGTTTGCCGACAAAGATGGATATATTTGGTCTGTGCGAAAGAAAAAAAAAGCCAAATAGTTCTTTGCTACACGGTTATTATGATATGTAAAATCAAGCAAGTAAAATATCACTACAAACAAACCTTGAGATTGTACTGACTTGTATCTCTAAAACTTAAGGGTTAATAATGGTGTGTGAATACTCGGAAAATGATCGAATATCACAGCGGTGAAATCTTATATTGGCATCTGACTAATACTTACCCAAGCTGCCCTGTGAGGTGTGGTAACTATCCACCATACCAGCGGGTGTGTATGACTGGTAACCAAGCTGGTTGGTAGGCAGATCACCGTAACCATAGCTACTAGATTTGCCTACAGGTTGGCTCTGTATATTAACAGGGGCTGGCTGACTGCCTTGCGAGGTCATGGCCACCATTGGGCCTTGACCTTGCCATCCACGGTACTGCTGCTCTTGCGGTTGTACTTGCTGCTGCTGTTGTTGTGGTTGTTGTGGCTGTTGGTACCCCACCTGTTGTGGTTGATAGGCACTTTGTTGCACAACGGCTTGCTGATAGCCACTCTGTTGCACAGGTGGTTGCTGATAACCACCTTGTTGACCGCCTACAGGTGGGTAACCTTGCTGTTGGTAGCCACTCTGAGGAGCCCGTTGACCTTGGATTTGACCTTGAGGTTGAGTGTCCTGGACTTGCTTCAACTTTTGAGCAATCGAGTTCAGGAGGGACGGGTCAGAAACGGTACCCTGCTCAAGTACCTGCAGCTGTTTTCTGTGAAAAGAGTCACATGTAGGTGACAGAAATTCCAATTTATAGTGCTCAGAGTGAAGCAAACATTAAAGACAATTGCATCATGGTACAAATGGCATATAAATAGTGAAATTTAGTGAACAGTCAAATTTATGCAACAGTGGAGATAAATGGACATACACTCTAGCCACTCAAAAGTCATAACAGATATTCATTTTTCATATTTCACCAAGATGATAATGCAACACAACCTCAAATGAATGATATCAAGTGTTACATACCAGTACGTTTTGCTAAATATATTCAATATTGAATATTTTACCCTCATTTTTACATTAATCACTCTGCGTCAATGTCAAATCTGCATCACCGACAAAGTTTACTCTTTTCTGAGTAAAATTACTAAAATCTATCTCCGACGGGCTGGATGAAATTAACCTCTGGCTTCACAGGCACTTTTTTGTATAAAATGATGGCGGAGGGAGGATTTTTCATTAATTTCTTTTTATACGCCCGCCCAAAAGGCGGGCGTATTATGTGATGGCGGTTTCCGTCCGTCTGTCCGTCCGTCCCCCGTGTCCGGTCTATATCTGGAACAGTTTTCTATTTACAGTTTCAATTTTTGGTGAGTGAATACCCTACGGGGAGACGATGTGTCTCGTACCAAAATGAAGGTCGAGGTCACAGGTCAAAGGTCACAGGCCTAAAAAACAGGAAATCACTGAAGTGTTCGTGTCCGTGTGAACGTTTTCTATCCACAGTTGCAATTTTTTGTGAGTGGATACGCCAGGTGGAGACGATGTGTCGCGTACCAAAATTGAGGTCAAGATCAGAGGTCAAAGGTCACTGTTGCCAAAAATCAGGAAATCATTGATCGTTGACAGTTTTCTATCTACAGTTCTAATTTTTGGTGAGTGGATGCCCTAGGGGAGGGACAATGTGTTGCATATTAAATGTAGGTCAAGGTCAGAGGTCAGTGTGATCGAAAAATCAGAAAATCATTAAAAATTTCTAATTTTTTGTGAGTGGATTTAATAGGCGGAAATGAAGTGATGCATACCAAAAATTAGGTCAAGGTCAAAGGTCACTGACCCCAAAATTAGGAATTTTTTAGAAATAACGTTTTTTGTGTCGGTAGATACATTAGAGGGACACAATGTGTCACAAACCAAAATGTAGGTCAAGGTCAAAGGTCAAGGTCACTGTGACCCCAAAATCGTGAAATTGTTAAAAATCATGATTTTTTTGTGTCCATTGAGAAATTGAGGGGAGACGGTTTGTCCTGTACCAAAATTTAGGCCAAGGTCAAGGTCACTGTGACCCCAAAATCAGGAAATTATTAAAACTCATGATTTTTTTGTGTGCATTGATAGGTTGAGAGAAGACGATGTGTTGTGTACCAAAATTGAGGTCAAGGTCAAAGATCAAGGTCACTGTGACCCCAAAATCAAGAAATCATTATCATTAAAAGTCACATTTTCTTATGCCTGTTGAAGACGAGGTCGTGTAATGCGATGTTGCGTTCTGTCCATTCATCCATTAACATTTGTTACCCCTTCAGCCCATAGGGCTGTGAGGTCTTGTCGTTGCCATGTACGTACGTCCGTCCGTCCGTCAACATGTTCTTGTCCGCTGAATATCTGCAGATCTATGAAGTCGGGCCCGACCAAACTTTGGTGAGAGCTTCCTGAATATTGACTGATTAAATGATTAGATTTTCAGGTGGCTATGATGATTTCATGATTTTTAATTATTTTTTTTTTATTATTTATTGATGGCTCAGCTTTTGCACTGCTATCTATGCCCATCAACATGTTCTTGTCCGCTGAATATCTGTAAAGTCGGGCCTGACGAAACTTTGGTGAGAGCTTCCTGAATGTTGACTGATGAAATGATTAGATTTTCAGATGGTTATAATTATTTCATGATTTTTTATTTTTTTTATTTTTTGATTATTTATTGATGGCTTAGCTTTTGCACTATTATCTATGCCCATCGGGAACCCTTGGTTGCATGTTTCATTGTGAATTTTGAAGGTTCCCTGATACAAGATTCTCATTGAATGAAGGACAACATTTTTCTTTAATTTTGCTATTAAATCATTCTATTCTACATCATATGTTTTATCCTAAACTTTTGCATGAACCATATTTGTGTCCACACATTTAACTGGTACAACATTTTTATCAATTTTTGTCACCAAACATGTTACTGTACCTTGGAAATTATTTAAAACGAGTGACTAGGAGAGCCCATTTTTAGCCCGACTCTGGGCAATTTTGAATCAGTTTGTATACCTGAAGTTTATACCCCCCCCCAAAAAAAATGATAAGGGTGGGCCTGTGTCAATCAGTGTGTTTACTTGTAATCACACTTGTGCAATGCATAAATTGCCACTGATAAAGCTACACTTTCTTGCATGAAACCTATGTCTCTTTTATATGGTGTCCAGGGATTTTTTTCAGGTTCCGATCCCAAACTCCCAGTTCCTTCTCGTAATTCATTATTGAGGGTCCAATTTTTGAAAGTGAATTTCAGCGCAAATAGCCTGTGATCACTCACAAAACAGAGGTTTATTAACATGAAATTCAATACCCAGCTATGCAATCAGATCGATATTGAGGATCCCAGAGGCTTTTTCTAGTATTTCGTTTTTTGTTTCATTTGAGTTTTGGGCGCCCATATGTTTTCCGAAACTAAGTTGGCTCTAGATGCAGCCCTGATCCTACTTGACTGAAAAAAAAACAGGCTGAGGGGTCCACGCACCTTTTAGGTGCTTGCCTGCAATTCGTGTTGTCCATGCGATAGCTCTAGTTTTAAGGTATGGATTGGTACCAAACTTTGAGTATACCTTACTCGCATGGCAAAGTGGAGCCATACATATGACATCAATTTGTCAAAGGTCTAGGTTGCAGTCCCCCAAAACTGAATCAAGCTTAGCTGACTAAATGTGTTGGAATATTGTTGGAATATTCGAAGTTCTTTCCCCTGCATTTATATGGTATTGCCCTGTGAAGTCGTCTCCCATGTTTGAAACTGTTGTGAAATAAAAACCATACATTTACTAATTTAACGGGGAGAGGAATCCTTTATGAACTTCACACCTGTTTATTAACTGTTACGCTGCTAACTTGTTTAGCATTTGTGCATCTAAAAGTGTTCATTTTTCTAAATTTACTCCATTTTTTTTTTAATTATCGTACTTTCTCCTCTCATTTGTTTTCTGCTGAT
The DNA here is from genome assembly GCA_036873755.1 of Hanleya hanleyi. NCBI lineage: Eukaryota > Metazoa > Mollusca > Polyplacophora > Lepidopleurida > Hanleyidae > Hanleya > Hanleya hanleyi. The sequence continues at coordinate 11,464 of JAVTVY010051767.1, forward strand.
TGATAAAATATAAAAATGAAAAGCTACATTCAAAGATTGTGAACTTCGCTTACAAAATATCATATATCTTATTGGGTTTTTAACATAATTTTAATAAAAATAATAATTCCAAAACTTGTATCATCACGAATACTGCAGGCCCACATGGTGGGCCCACAGCACACTACACTGCGGCCACTACGTGTGGCCCCCAGCAGCGAGACAGTTAACTCAAGAACAAAGGTTTACTTCATCACTTTCTTCTTCCTTCATGAAAAATTCTCTCGTCTGAAAGGAATCCATTTGCAGGAAAACAATTATTTTCTTGTGTTTGAATATTGTCGATATCAGTGTGGGATATGTGAGCTCTCAGCTCTTGCTTCAAGGTCAACTAGTTACCAAGAGTTAAGCTCATTTTAGTTTATCATTCAATATAAGATGTGATATATGTTACATTCTCATAAGCAAAAAATTGTAGACCTTTCTCTGGATTGCTAGATCAATTGGAATCAAGGCTATTAAACAACCTTGAAATTTGAACCAATGTAATTTCAGATATACGGGCGTATATTGAAGCCCCTTGGGCTATTGTTATTATTATTATTATTTCTTTCCCAGACCATAAATATACATCTTTTCTGGCAAACCAATGCAGTGGTTTAATACAATTTCCATGAAACCAACAATGTTCTTTGAACTACTTGAAGAGTCTGCCTTTAGCAATGCTATCTTCTCCAAATAAAACAAGACTCCTCAATGTTCAAGCACATTATTTCAGCAAAACTTTGAGAGAGAAATGTGCGAGAACAAAAAATATAATTTGTTAAAGCAAGCGTTCTGAGAACCTCAACATCTCGCCTTTAGGGGTCATCCGCCGAAGCTGCAGCAGTATTGAAAGCATACATGTAGAGCAAACAATAAGGTCTGGAATAGGTGATGTGGTACAGATAATAATGTCTGGAATAGATTATCTGGTACAGAAAATAACATCAGTCCGATGTGGGATTACTGCCATATAGGTTAATCTCATGTAGGATGGATAGGTCAGTGTCGTGGGATTAGTGCTGCATAGGGCAATCCAGTGTGAGATTACTGCTGGATAGTCCAGTCCCAAGTGGGATTACTGCTGGATAGGCTGGTCCTGTCTGGGATTACTGCTGGATAGGTGAGTCTCATATGGGATTACTGCTGAATAGGTTAGTCCTGTGTTGGATTACTGCTGCATACGGCAATCCTGTGTGGGATTACAGTGTGATAGGTCAGTCCCATGAAGGATTATGGCTGGATAGGTCAGTCCCATGTGAAATTACTGGTGGATAGGCCAGTCCTGTGTAGGATTACTGCTGGATGGACCAGTCCTGTGTGTTATTTCTGATGGATAGACCAGTCCCATGTGGGATTACTGCTGGATAGTCCAGTCCCAAGTAGGATTACTGCTGGATAGGCTGGTCCTGTCTGGGATTACTGCTGGATAGGGGAGTCTCATATGGGATTACTGTTGGATAGGTCAGTACCGTGTGGGATTACTGCTGCATAGGCAGTCCAGTGGGAGATTACTGCTCCATACGGCAATCCTGTGTGGGATTACAGCGTGATAGGTCAGTCCCATGGAGGATTATGGCTGGATAGGTCAGTGCCATGTGGGATTACTGCTGCATATCTGCAGTCAAGTGTGATATTACTTCTGGATTCGTCAGTCCCATGTGAGATTACTGCTGGATGGGCCAGTCCCATGTGGGATTACTGCTGGATATACCAGTCCGATCTGGGATTACTGCTGGATAGTTGCGTTCCATATGGGATTACTGCTGTATAGGTCAGTCCCGTGTGGCATTACTGCTGGATAGGCCAGTGCCATTTGGGATTACTGCTGGATAGGTCAGTCCTGTATGGGATTACAGCGTGATAGGTCAGTCCCATGGAGGATTATGGCTGGATAGGTCAGTGCCATGTGGCATTACTGCTGCATATCGCAGTCCAGTGTGATATTACTTCTGGATTCGTCAGTCCCATGTGAGATTACTGCTGGATAGGCCAGTCCCATGTGGGATTACTGCTGGATAGACCAGTCCGATCTGGGATTACTGCTGGATAGTTGCGTTTCATATGGGATTACTGCTGTATAGGTCAGTCCCGTGTGGCATTACTGCTGGATAGGCCAGTGCCATTTGGGATTACTGCTGGATAGGTCAGTCCTGTGTGGGATTACTGTGGGATAGGTCTGACCTAGGAAAACATGAAACATGTCCACCAAGTTTTATAATCATACCACGTAAGGTTCAGCAAACTTTCCATGTACAGATCTACATGTAAATTTTTGCCCAACAAAAAACTTATCAATGGAAATGTACAAAGTCTAAACTGCGATAATTAGGACAAAAATTCATATTTAATGTCATATTTCTTACATAGCACATGCACATCCTCGAATCACATTGAACTTGGGTAGCAAGTACAGGTGTACATGTGTATACATGTACATTATCATTGGCAGATTACTTAGACAAAACCCTCAAAATTTGAACAAAAATTAATATTTCATCTCCTAAATAGCACAGGTACATCCTCTAATCATAAGAAACATGTGTACCAAGTTTCATAATCATTCAATGACAGCGGACAACTGCAACAGATGTACATGTGTACTTCAGCTGAATGCAAAAGTCTATCATAGGGATTTTAACATTGGAGCACCCCACCCACCCCCCATATTTTTTGTAATTTTCTTTTATATTTTTTCAAAATTTCCTAGTTTTTTTTTTGAATTCGCTAAACCAAAAACCTTATCATTTCCAGGTCAACACCGACGAAGACATCCTCTTTCCCCCCTCATAATATCTCCCCTTTAATTCGTATGGCGAGACAAAAATTTTAAAAAATCTTTCATTGTTTTTCTTCTTGTGGACAATAAAAAGTTTTCACACAGCGTTAAAACAATGATTCGATTGTGCCTGTGAAGCTAAACCTTTATTTTATCCAACCTCATGCTTGGAGTGAGTGAGTGAGTAGGATTTAACGTCGTTTTCAACATTGTTTCAGTCATATCACGACGGTGCCTACATGTGCCAGAACACGAGAGTGTCCACAGTTCCTCTTATTCTGGACACTGATCAGCCCAGTCAGTACAGCACCCGGTCACCCATCCAAGTATTGAACGAGCTCAACGCTGCTTAACTTCGGTGATCTGACGAGAACCGGTGTGCTCAACGTGATGTGCCGTACCGCCCTCATGCTTGGATTGTAACTACGGACACCACAGGGAACTTGAACTTGGTGCAGTGGGATTCCTCAAATTCCAATCCTACATACAACAAACATGTTTTGATATTCTTAGAAACCTGAAACGGTCAATACTTACAAGAGTTCTCCTCGTAAGTTACGTATGTCTTCTGGCTGGTCACCTTGTCGTGGCATCGGGCTCTCCCTGGGAAGTAAACAGAAATGGAAACATTATGCATTTTAAGCAGATTGTCCATATTCTCACATGTATTACGGGTTTACCTTTCTGATGACATGGTAAGAGTGAGTGAGTGAATATGATTTAACGTCGCTTTCAACACTATTTCAGACATATCACGTTTGGGTCCTATTCCTTTTGACACCCAGGAATCACATTAGTTTCCCAGTTAGTCGTCTCTTAGGTGGCCCTCCACAGTTTCGTAGTATTGGCCTCTGTCTAATTTAATAATACGATAGACTGCCCGTGTTCTGCTACATCATAATTCTTCTTGATAGCTTATATCTATAATACCATCCTATTCAGCAGTATCAGCGCTACAAACGAGCACATACAAATCGATGGCTGGCTTCGCCTACACGCTGATCGGGATCATGTAGTAAATTTTGTCCTGCCTAAGTTATGCCCCTTGGGTGTGCATAAAAATCTTGACTCATTTACGGGAAGAAAATCTGACAAAAAACTGGCTGGATGACCCCCACTTTTTTTTGCCTTTTTAAGTTGAGACCGGACCAGGGAAGGAGCGTAAGAAGTTTAATTGAAATCGCTCTTACAGATTTTTCTGGAAATTGAGCCGAATTTGACCATTTTTCAACATTTTAAGGGGTTTTCTAGGAAAAATGAAGCAAGCCTGGAAGGGAATGTTCGAGATTCATTTTTCTATAACATAGCAGTGCTGTCTTAAAATGATAGTCTAATCAAGCTCTTTCAGAAAATATATACATATAAGTGATTTGGGTTTGAAAATTTGACGATAATTGATTGCCGAAAAACGGACCCATAATCTATTCCATGCCGAATGGAAGAATCCCTGGAGTGCGCCCTTTAAGGCATAATAGTAGACTCTATGCATTATCTCAATGTAGGCTCTATTACGGAGCGGAGATGTGTCATTACACCAGATTGTTTAATTTTGACTTTCTACATACATCTAAAGCGCTATTTTCGGAGTCCGGTGGAAAGAAGACCCGGAGTTCGATCAAAATAATACACAGTGTGTCCATTAGTATACTACTGAAGTTATTGCAGACTGTATTGTATACAGGAGTTATCTCCCCTGGAATGAAATTTCGGTAGATATTATGGCAGAACCCGGTCATATCAGAATAATATAAATTTGCCAGAACTATTTTCTTTGCAATAGAACCCATTTATAGTCCAAAAAGCATGGAACGGATGTATATTATTGAGATTTTATGAATTATTTCTCAAGTTTCTGAAGCATTTCCCATGTTTCTAGGCGAACATTTAGTGGAAATTTACCAATAATTTGACTTGGTTACATCACTTATTTGCATTTTCCCCGTGTTTCTGGTATCATTGGAAAGTGGGAAAGCAACCACGGCCTTCGTATTGCCGAATGGATGCCCATTATTGAGAACAAATAGGTTAATTTTGAGTTTTGTTCTCGAAAATCCTGCTAGAATTGGCAAAAGTGATCAAAACAAAGATGGAGTAGGGGGAAAGTTATCGGTCGGATTTTCCACAATAATATGTATAACTGGCAAGTGCTGTATACCAGCATACTCGCAAACACTCCCACATTATGATAAATGTGAATAATTAATTTCGCAAAAAACACCCTGCCCCTTAAGGTGGCCCTCCATCATGTCCATAGTTTCGTAGTAATGGCCCCTGTCTAATTTAATAATACGATCGACTGCCCGTGTTCTGCTACATCATAATTCTTCTTGTCTTCTTGATAGCTTATATCTATAATACCATCCTATTCAGCAGTATCAGCGCTGCAAACGAGCAAGAACAAATCGATGGCTGGCTTCGCCTACACGCTGATCGGGATCATGTAGTAAATTTTGTCCTGCCTAAGTTATGCCCCTTGGGTGTGCATAAAAATCTTGACTCATTTACAGGAAGAAAATCTGACAAAAAACTGGATGGATGACCCCCACTTTTTTTTGCCTTTTAAGTTGAGACCGGACCAGGGAAGGAGCGTAAGAAGTTTAATTAAAATAGCTCTTACAGATTTTTCTGGAAGTTGAGCCGAATTTGACCATTTTTCAACATTTTAAGGGGTTTTCTAGGAAAAATGAAGCAAGCCTGGAAGCGAATGTTCGAGATTCATTTTTATATAACATAGCAGTGCTATGGCTTAAAATGATAGTCTAATCATGCTCTTTCAGAAAATATATACATATAAGTGATTTGGGTTTGAAAATTTGACGATAATTGGTTGCCGAAAAACGGACCCATGGTCTATTTCATATGCCGAATGGAAGAATCCCTGGAGTGCACCCTTAGGACAAGCTCTCGAGGGACTGAGGCCTATTCTTACCATGAACTGGAGTGTGCACGACAACACTTCAGGTCAATCGAGTGAACCAGTCCTTGTTCTATCCTCTTAATGCTGATCGTAAGCGAGGAAGCAACAAGTTTGAGGGACTGAGGCCTATTCTTACCATGACCTGGAGTGTGCACGACAACACCTCAGGTCAATTCCCGGCAGCCCCATGGGACCCCGAGTGAACCAGTCCTTGTTCTATCCTCTTAATGCTGATCGTAAGCGAGGAAGCAACAAGTTTGAGGGACTGAGGCCTATTCTTACCATGACCTGGAGTGTGCACGACAACACCTCAGATCAATCCCCGGGAGCCCCATGGGACCCCTAGTGAACCAGTCCTTGTTCTATCCTCTTAATGCCGATCGTAAGCGAGGAAGCAACAAGTTCCATTTTTCAAGTCTTTGGTTTGACCCAGACTGGGATTGAACCCATAATGACTATGGTACCAAACCGCTGTGTACATGATGTTTTCAGCAGCAGGGATCTTAGATGTGTATATCAGAAGTCCCTCATTGGAATGATCAGAGCAAGGATGGAAATAGGGGTCGGTGAAACTGATCAAATATGGACACTAACCATTCAAAAAGACATAGCGATAACATCGACAAAGGTAATTTGCTGATCAAATTCAAAGCTTCTAAATAATATCACAGATCAAATTATTTTCCCTTATTTTTAACCCTGAAAAGCTTGCCATTCCACGCCAGATTTTCAAGGCTTAGTGGTCAAAGGTTCCAGTCACAATTTACATCAAATCGGCACAATAGCAACTTCAGCTGTTGAAACTTCCGAGATGAAAACTACCCCCAAATCCCGAGTCTGATATGTACACTGAAATTGTTTTCTGATGTCCATAATCAGAAGCTCAGAATTTCAAATCATACCAGCTGCTTGACTTAACACATCCTCGTGAGCCAGTGTATCAATCGGTTAGTTACCGATATCAGTTCTGGATATATATAGCTGGAGGCGTGTCCACTAAACCGAACCAATCAGTAAGCGCACTGAAGCAGCTCATCAGGCCAATCCACAGCGAGGTTTGAGTTTTGACTGGTTTGAATTTCATCACCGGCCAGGCTACCTTTGAAGTTAGGCTGAAATCGACATCGGGTGTCAAACTGAAAATCGCAGGCTTCACATACCAACATGCTAATTCAAAACAACCGCTGGGGATGAAATGTACCAGATTGTGTAATAGAGGCAACGACCTGAGAACTCGTCTGAATCACCAAAAAGGTCCAGGTAAACCCTCTGCAAGGATTCAGGGATTACCAGGACTTGTGCAGATGGACTTAACATGGTTTCGCTCTCACCATTTTGCAGGTTGTCCTTGGTTCATTGGCCAGTTTGATTGATCTCTGTTACCCATACCATAACCCTGAAATTAAAACGTTCAGATTATTAAATTGAGTAGTAATTTTCAAAAAGAAATGCACAGCATACACATTTTTCACAACTTAAAGACGTAATAGGACTCAAAATCGATGAAATTTATACTCTCCCCTGGGTGCGTTTTTCAGCAGCGAAGTTTGCTAAAGCATCATAGGTATTATATTTGATGATAGTGGGATCACGATATGTACAGTGAATGCAAGAATATATTGTCAAAGAAATTTGAAACTGTCCCAGATTCAATGAGTTAATTTTCTGGCTCAGCAAAGTGACAGAGCATACATAGGCAGCTTGTCGACACGACCGTAAAAAAAAATAAACAAGCGTTCTGAGAACCCCAACATCTCGCCTTGCGGGGTCATCCGCCAAAGGTGCAGCAGTATTGAAAGCATACATGTAGAGCAAACAATAAGGTCTGGAATAAGTGATGCGGTACAGACAATAATGTCTGGAATAGATTATCTGATACAGACAATAATATCAGTCCCATGTGGGATTACTGGCAAAAGTTAATCCCATGTACATGTAGGATGGATAGGTCAGTGCAGTCGGATTACTGGTACATAGGGCATTCCAGTGTGAGATTACTGCTGGGTGGACCAGTCCCATGTTATTACTGATGGATAGTCCTCTGTGGGATTACTGCTGGATAGTCCAGTCCCAAGTGGGATTACTACCATCACCATCATGGTATGGATGGTAGTGATGGCATGGATGGTAATGATGGTATGGATGGTATGGATGGTAGTGATGGTATTGATGGTAGTGATGGTATGGATGGTAGTGATGGTATGGATAGTAGTGATGGTAGAAATGGTAGTGATGGTATATGATGGTAGTGATGGTATGGATGGTAGTGATGGTATGGATGGTAGGATGGTAGTGATGGTATGGATGGTAGTGATGGTATGGATAGTAGTGATGGTAGGAATGGTAGTGATGGTAGTGATGGTAGGTGATGGTATGGATGGTAGTGATGGTATTGATGGTAGTGATGGTATGGATGGTAGTGATGGTATGGATGGTAGTGATGGTATGGATGGTAGTGATGGCATGGATGGTATGGATGGTAGTGATGGTATGGATGGTAGGAATGGTAAGAATGGTAGTGATGGTAGGAATGGTATGGATGATAGGAATGGTAGTGATGGTATGGATGGTAGTGATGGTATGGATGGTAGTGAAGGTAGGAATGGTAGGGATGGTAGGGATGGTAGGGATGGTAGTGATGGTAGGAATGGTAGTGATCGTATGGATGGTAAGGATGTGATGGTATGGATGGTAGTGAAGGTATGGATGGTAGTGATGGTATGGATGGTAGTGAAGGTATGGATGGTAGTGATGGTATGGATGGTACTGATGGCATGGGTGGTAGTGATGGTAGGAATGGTATGGATGGTAGTGATGGTATGGATGGTAGTGATGGTATGGATGGTAGTGATCGTAGGAATGGTATGGATGGTAGTGATGGTATGGATGGTAGGAATGGTAGTGATGGTATGGATGGTAGTGATGGTATGGATGGTAGTGATGGTATGGATGGTAGTGAAGGTAGGAATGGTATGGATGGTAGGGATGGTAGTGGTGGTATGGATGGTAGTGATGGTATGGATGGTAGTGATGGTATGGATGGTAGTGATGGTATGGATGGTAGTGATCGTAGGAATGGTATGGATGATAGGAATGGTAGTGATGGTATGGATGGTAGTGATGGTATGGATGGTAGTGAAGGTAGGAATGGTATGGATGGTAGGGATGGTAGTGATGGTAGGAATGGTAGTGATCGTATGAATGGTATGGATGTGATGGTATGGATGGTAGTGATGGTATGGATGGTAGTGATGGTATGGATGGTAGTGATGGTAGGAATGGTAGTTATGGTATGGATGGTAGTGATGGTATGGATGGTAGTGATGGTATGGATGGTAGTGATGATGGTAGGAATGGTATGAATGGTAGTGATGGTATGGATGGTAGTGATGGTACGGATGGTATGGATAGTAGTGATGGTATGGATGGTAGTGATGGTATGGATGGTAGGAATGGTATGGATGGTAGTGATGGTATGGATGGCAGTGATGGTATGGATGGTAGTGATGGTAGGAATGGTAGCGATGGTATGGATGGTAGTGATGGTAGTGATGGTATGGATGGTAGTGATGGTATGGATGGTAGTGATGGTATAGATGGTAGTGATGGCATGGATGGTAGTGATGGTAGGAATGGTAGTGATGGTATGGATGGTAGTGATGGTATGGATGGTAGTGATTGTATGGATGGTAGTGATGGTATGGATGGTAGGAATGGTAGTGATGGTATGGATGGTAGGAATGGTATGGATGGTAGTGATGGCATGGATGGTAGTGATGGTATGGATGGTAGTGATGGTAGGAATGGTAGCGATGGTAGTGATGGTATGGATGGTAGTGATGGTAGGAATGGTAGTGATGGTATGGATGGTAGTGATGGCATGGATGGTAGTGATGGTATGGATGGTAGGAATGGTAGCGATGGTATGGATGGTAGTGATGGTATGGATGGTAGTGATGGTAGTTATGGTATGGATGGTAGTGATGGTAGGAATGGTAATGATGGTATGGATGGTAGTGATGGCATGGATGGTAGTGATGGTATGGATGGTAGTGATGGTATGGATGGTAGTGATGGTAGCGATGGTATGGATGGTAGTGATGGTATGGATGGTATTGATGGTATGGATGGTAGTGATGGTAGGAATGGTAGTTATGGTATGGATGGTATGGATGGTAGTGATGGTATGGATGGTAGTGATGGTATGGATGGTAGTGATGGTATGGATGGTAGTGACGGTAGGAATGGTAGTGATGGTATGGATGGTAGTGATTTTATGGATGGTATCACAGGTACATCTTTTAATCATAAGAAACATGTGTACCAAGTTTCATAATCATTCAATGACAGATGACAACTGCAGCAAACTGTGGTGTACAGATGTACATGTGCACTTCGGCTAAACGCAAAACTCAATCAGTTGCCATAATTTGGAGAAAAATTAATATTTCATCTCAAAAATAGCACAAATAAATCCTCCAATCATAAGAAACATTTTTTACCAAGTTTCGTAATCATCCAATGAGAGCTGACAACTGCGGCCTACATGTACAATTTCCCTAAACAGAAAACTCTTCATTTGCCATAATTTGGAGAAAAATTAATATTTCTTGTCAAAAATAGCACAGGTACATCCTCTTATCATAAGAAACATGTGTACCAAGTTTCATAATCATCCAATCACAGCTGACAACTGGAGCAAAGTTACCATGTAGATGTATATGTATACATGTAGAGGCCTGTATGTACAATTTACCTAAACAGAAAACTCTTCATTTGCCATAATTTTTAGAAAAATTAATATTTCTTCTCAAAAATAGCACAGGTACATCCTCTTATCATAAGAAACATGTGTACCAAGTTTCATAATCATCCAATGACAGCTGACAACTGGAGCAAACTTACCATGGACATGTATATGTACAATTTACCTAAACAGAAAACTCTTCATTTACCATAATTTGGAGAAAAATTAATATTTCTTGTCAAAAATAGCACAGGTACATCCTCTAATCATAAGAAACATGTGTACCAAGTTTCATAATCATCCAATGACAGTTGACAACTGGAGCAAAGTTACCATGTAGATTTATATGTATACATGTAGAGGCCTACATTTACAATTTACCTAAACAGAAAACTCTTCATTTGCCATAATTTTGAGAAAAATTAATATTTCTTCTCAAAAATAGCACAGGTACATCCTCTTATCATAAGAAACATGTATACCAAGTTTCATAATCATCCAATGACAGCTGACAACTGCAAGAAACTTTCCAAGTACAGATGTACATGTGCACTTCAGCTAAACGCAAAACTCATTCATAGGGATTTTAACATTAGAGTACCCCAGGGGTAGTACCCCCAGGTGGCATACCCACCCCCCATATTTTTTATATTTTTTTTATATTTTTTCTAATTTTTCTAGATTTTTTTTTAACTTGCTAAACCAAAAACCCATTCATTTCCAGGCAGGGGACACCGACACCGACACCGACGACGACATCCTCTTTCCCCCTCTCACAATATCTCCCCTTTACTTCGTAAGGCGAGATAAAAACTAATAATAGTCAAAAAATCTATTTTCTTCAGCAATCCCCCAATTTTTTCGTCTTCTTTAACCACAACAATTCTTTGTCAATTTCTTCTTCTTGCCTTTTCCGTGCTGTCACAAGGCGAACATTTCATTATTTTCTTTCACAATATTTTTATTTTTATTTTAAATCAACCAATAAAATGTAGCCGTATAATAATATCAAGCACGCCTAACAATAAAATATTAATGGATAGACAAGTGAAATTTTATAGAAATCCTTGCGTTTCAATCCATTTCAAATCCTTCATTGGGAAGGTAACGTCGGATACAATATCGCGGACCGTCGTTGAAGTTTCAGTGTTTCTTACATTTGCCTGTCTTGCTGGACGTTTGATGGTAGATGGATGGGTTTATTTTCTCTTCAGATAAGATTTTGTTTTAAACTAGGTTTCCTTTATATTTATTAATGTTCATGGTCTTTGGATTATGGACGCGGATATTCTCTAATGGACGACGGCTGGATTATGAATGACGGACTAGACGCTTGTAATTGAAAAGGTTCATGTTCATCTGCCACTGGGTATCGCACAAGCTATGGTGTTTTCGAATCTGTTGTCACGGTCGTCATGGTCGCAGTACTTAAGTGATCTGATTGGTCAATATGTGCAGGATTTTGTTTTTGCTGATTGGCTGACATCTACCGCTGTGTTGTCGTTCATCGCGATACATTGCCCAAGCGTACCAGGGACTACCCTGGTTTTAGCTAGGATGTTGACAAACTTGCAAGTGGTTTAGAGCCACATAACTAGGTACACATAACTAGTATATACTACACCTACAGACTGGTGCCCTGCAAGCGTCAGATTCGACAATCAGTACCTAGCCATCGTCCAAATCGTTTTTCTCTGTGTTCTGCCCTTGTGAGTGGTTTAAAACCGCCAAACTTGGTACACATGTTATACGAGACAATGCCTACATGATGGTATCATATAAGCGTAAGATTCGACATACAGTAGCTAGCCTGAAATGTCCGCATTTATGTCTGTCACAGATAGCGTCCCTTGACACCCTTGCAAGTGGTTTAGAGCCACCAAGCTTGGTACACATATACTACACCTACAAGATGGTACCATGACAGCGACAGTAGCTAGGCATCGTCCAAATTGTTTCCCCTATGTTCTGAGCATATAATTACGACTGAGCCACAAATGCTACGAGACAATTCCTACATGTACATGAAGTTAATATGTGCTCGTCAGATTCGACAGCCAGTAGCTAACCGTCGTCCAAATTGTTTTCCATGTATTCTGCCATTGCAAGTGGTTTTGGGCCACCAAGCTTGGTACACCTAAACTACGAGGCAATGCCTATATGATGGTGCCATAGGTGCGTCACATTCGGCTTTCAGTGACTAGCCATTGTCCAAATTGTTTTTTCTTTATGTTCCGAGTATATAAATACGACTGAGTCACCAAACTTGATACACATAGATGTCAGATTCGACAGCCAGTATCTCGCTGTCGTCCAAATTGTTTTTCCCTATTTTCTGAGTATATAAATACGACTGACCATATGGAACCATTCGATAGTGTAAAGTACAGTGGCTGTACGTAGCGTATACATACGAGCTAAATAATAAGCATCAGATCCAACATTCAGTAGCATGCCATTGTCCATGACTAATTCCTGTGTCTATTTTCATGAATATTGTGTTCTATTAAAACATCGCATAGCGGTACGGTGCACAACATAAGATATAGCCTACACAGAAAAGCTCTTGTTGGATATTTGGGCTACGCTATCACGCAATTTTCCCCATCAAGTAAGGCCTTAGCAATGGCTGACCTGGCTCAACTGCTAACAGCTTTAAATCTCATAGGGGTCCAAAAACAATGGTCATTTCATTCATTAAGAATAATATAGGTCTCTGTATGTTGTGTGAAATATATTTCTGTTGATTGCCAAAATGATTGAATGTCACAATATACAAATTCGAGCCTCTCTGTTTCAGTTTTACAGAAAGAACATAACGGACACCATGTTATTTTCATTTATTAATAAACTATTACTGGGAGAAATCTGTGCAGAATTTTGAATTGCAAATTCCATAGAGCGGTGTCTTGTGCTGAGTACAAGAGTTGGTCATCATATAGTTACATTTCCACCTAATGTCTACTCTGGACAAACTTCTCTCTCATTATTGTCCAGAGATTGGGACCAGCCCGGTGGAAACCATCCCGAAGACGCCTACAACAACCTTTGGAACATTTCAGCAAGGAACACAGCACAGGAGGATATATGGGAGAGGGCGGTTCTCTTTCATAATTGTTTAGTCTTCCATTCATTCAGGATGTTCCTAAGTAATCTTGAATAATCCATAACGAAGTCAAATTAAATTAAGTTTGAAAGGCACATTTTCATGTGCTTTTCAAACTTAATTTAATTTTACTTCGTTAAAGTTACACAACTCTCGTTGTTCATTTAAAAGACCTTCAAAGTGATTCAAACCTTTGCTGGACCACTGTTGGATAAAAAGGATAGACTTCATAAAATGTGAATTTAACCAGATAGATTCACACTAAAGAGATTATCAGTGAATTTAATTTTTTTGTCAAAAAATTGCCATGCAGAAAGTACACCAGATTTTTCCAGATTTCCTATATCTCCTTTCTAAAATTTCCCCGCCAGTAAAAAATTGTATCCAGAGTGGTATGGTACCACAGTGTTGACTACATCTTCACCGTAACAGTACCAAAGCTGTACCAGAGCAGACACACAACCATCGATTGTCCATATGCTACCTTTATGGTGAAGATGTCACTGCTATGGCACCATATCGCTCTGGTCACAATGTTTTCACTGGCAGGGAACTTACATGTGTACCCCTGGTTTCAGAGAGGATGGGTACAGAGAAGAGATGATTAATTTTGATCTCATTTAGTTTACCAGAATTTACTTTGAACACATGGCTTATTCAAAAAAAAACATTGTGAAAATGAAAGATTTGTTGAAAAACACCATTTTTGGATGATATGAAGGTACATGATATGAAAAAAAAATTAATCCATCAGCTAAATTATGATAATTGACATCCGTACAACAATACATCAAGCTCTATAAGTAAAAGTAACCTATGTCCTCCAGTCCTCTCTTGTTATACTGCTTATTCCTGTGCTATGAATGCAGTGAAAATATCCGTCAGTCCTCCCTTATTGTAAATGCAAGTGAAATTATAGTGGAAATTGTATTGTTTTGATTGGTCATTTAATCACTCTGGCTTGCATAATGTACATGCACAAGGCTGTTCCAAAGTCACACTTGACCAGTTGACATATCGTTTGAACAGTTCTTGTGTAACACGGACAGACAACACCTGTGGAACGAGAGAGCAGCGGCAATGTTATCCAACCTTGATTATGCCTTTCTTACTTTTGCCTTGCTGATTATGTATATTCATGAAAACACAGGGGAAAAAGCTTTTCAATACCACCCTGAATTCTGGTGCATCGACTGGCATAACTTCTAGTATTAATTCTTCAGTCCTCTCATATTGTTAACGTAAGCGAAAGCAGTGCTTCATATTAATATAAGGCAGGGGAGCTAAATTAGGTGAACCTAAATCGGTTAAGGGGAGTGACAAGGTGAGCTAAAAATCGTGCTCCTGAAAATTTTCAGGGGAGTAATTTTCAATTTAAAAAAATGAGAGTTGATGGTATCCTAACAGTGTGAAATAATGAGATCTTATGATCATCTCTTTGGAATTCCCAACATATCAAGTTAAGAAAAATATGTACTGATCCAATCAATTTGCCAAAGGCCAATGCCATTCCTATAATTACTGAAGAATATTCTTATAAGAACTAAAATCTATGAAACTAATGACATATAGAACATCTTTACAAGTTCAAAAATGCTATTGAATATTTTTTCGGAACATTTTGCGTACCAAACAGTGTCTCAAAGCTGAATAACAAAGTATGATTTTCAGCTCATTAGATCTATTGTACATATATTTTGTTCAAGCTATTCATATTTTTTACTAGGAATTGGGAATATGTTGATGTTGCTGCTGCTAAACAACCTTAGTATTCAGACGAAATGGGCTACGTAATATCACCATAGATCAATAAGGCTTCAATTCAATTTGTAATTTCTGAAATAATGTGGCTTTTATATCGGTCTCATAAAATTAGACTTGCTTGTCCACGTGGCGCAGAAAATGCTCACACTTCATAGACTGAACCTTTTAGGTTGAACAGATTACCAATGAATAAACAGGGCCCACATGAGACAAACTATAGCCAAATTATATAACAAGCGTTCTGAGAACCCCGACATCTAGATTTGCGGGGTCATCCGCCGAAGGTACAGCAGTATTGAAAGCATACATGTAGAGCAAACAATAAGGTCTGGAATAGGTGATGTGGTACAGACAATAATGTCCGGAATAGATTATCTGGTACAGACAATAACATCAGTCCCACGTGGGATTACTGGCATATAAGTTAATCTCATGTAGGATGGATAGGTCAGTACCATCAGATTACTGGTGCACAGGGCAGTCCAGTGTGCGATTACTGCTGGATAGGTCAGTCCCATGTGAGATTACTGCTCGATAGGCCAGTCCTGTGTAGGATTACTGCTGGGTGGACCAGTCCCGTGCGTTATTACTGATGGATAGACCAGTCCCTTGTGGGATTACTGCTGAATAGTCCAGTCCCTAGTGGGATTACTGCTAGATAGTCCAGTCCTGTCAGGGATTACTGCTGGATAGATGAGTCTCGTATGGGATCAATGCTGGATAAGACAGTCCCGTGTGGGATTACTGCTGCATAGGCAGCCCAGTGTTACATTACTGCTGCATACGGCAATCCTGTGTGAGATTATGTCTGGGCAGGCGAGTCCCATGTGGGATTACTGCTGGATAGGTCAGTCCCGTATGGCATTACCGCTGGATAGGCCAATGCCATTTGGGAATACAGCTGAATAGGTCAGTCCCCTGTGGGATTACTGCGGGAGAGCTGTGACCTAGAAAAACATGAAATATGTCCACCAAGTTGTATAATCATCCCACGAAAGGTTCAACAAACTTTTCATGTACAGATCTACATGTATGTAAAATTTTGCCCAACAAAAACCTTATCAATGGAAAGGTACAAAGTCTAAACTGCAATAATTAGGACAAAAAATCAT